>KZ651103.1:196314-221522 GCA_001010745.2 Gerris buenoi | reverse complement strand
AAAAAAAAAAAAAAAAAAAAAAAAAAAAAAAAAAAAAAAAAAAAAAAAAAAAAAAATCATATAAAAGAATGAACAATCGAGACTAAGAATAAAATTATATTTAAATTCTACACGTAATTTCAAAATTCAAAAAACAATTTTGTTCTCGATTTCATTAAAATAAGATTGACAAGAGGTAAGGAAAATGTATTATGTATTTGGTATAATTTTTTATGTGATAAGTAAAAGCTGGTTTTGAAGTAAATAAAAGACAGCCGCATATTTAATATTTGGTCTTAGAAGTGTCTTACATCTCCTAGATAAAACTACTAACATACATGATGCAGTCCATTATGTCTGATAGTGGATCCTTTCCTTCATTTTCTCCTCTTATCATTTTTATATTATTCCTTACTTCTCTCTCTTTTAGAGCAATATTATATTATGCTATACTAAAGACTACATTAAGTACAACGATAAAAAGATAGTTAAACGAGTTTATTATAGCATTACAATTTCTACGACTTGTGGGATATGTAATTCCGCATTGCAGTTTAACTTTAAGAATCTAGATTTTCACAGTTTTAAAATATATTATGCTATGTGACATCCGATGATATGGGTCAGCTACTGAAACCTATTTTATCAATAATAGTGAATATTAGTGCTATTATATTTAGTTATAACAAGAATAAAAAGATACAATTCAGTTCTGCATTTTTTTTGCATCCGACCTTTTGGAACCGAAGCATTGCTTAAGCATGCTAAAAAAAAAAAATGTTTTATTGAATTTAAAATTTCCTTAAAGAAAAATACGTTCCAGACTTCAGTATATATTTTGAATCTCGTACGTCAGTCTGTCCATCAATATGTTGTGCAACCACCCATATTTTATAAAATTACATATTAAATTAGTATTACTACCCATATTTTCTATAATTATTAGTATGATATTTATGTAATTTTGACTTAATGTCGAAGTTGTTTGTACTTCTTCTTTAGATTTTTACTGTCGTGGGTTTTTTTTTTTTTTAGAATATAAATGGACATATTATGTAATTATTTATATCTACATTTCTTTGTCTAAAATGGTAAAGGTATGTTTAGTCCAATGTACGTTTATACAAAGGAATATCATATATACACTTCAGTTTTTATAAGGATAGTAGTAACAGTCAAAAGAAGAACATTCCGTACACCTTTATTTAGATTGTTACTCCCCTCTGTTTTTAATCAAAGGAGTAACAGTCAAAAGAAGAACATTCCGTACACCTTCTTTACATTGTTACTCCCTTCTGTTTTGTATAAAGGGAGTCTAAAGAAGAACTCAGTTATTTTTACAATTTTCTAACAATTGAACATTTTCTATTTAAGATATTTCTACCCATTCAACACAACTCCTTGGCATAATAATATATTCGAAGAAAAACTATTCACCGTTTTAAGAAAATCTTAAACTTTAAATTAGCGAATGAAATTATACTCTTTTTACAATTAGTATTAACTTTTGACATTCAGATTGACCAATCTAAATGAGGAAAAAAAAGCTACTAGCACTGTAAGAGGGAAGGGGCCAGTGACATTTTTATTTGCCTAGTTGGCCCGAACTTTTCGAATTCAAAATCCAGTGTTCTCATTGGCTCCCCTCCACATTTTTTCGATTTTCCCGCCTTGTCAAAAGTTAATACTAATTGTAAAAAGAGTAATAATTCTCTCTCTTTTAGCATCCACAATTCTTAACAAGTTAACTTTAAACGACAATAATTTAAAATGAAAATTTAATCATCAAAAATGATTTAATATAACCTTAATTACAACAGTCCTAAATTTAGATTTCGAATAGCACAAACCTACTTTTCATAAGTCCGAAAAAAGGAGAGAAATTTCGTAATAAAACAAGCTGATAGTAAACTGTACAATTTGAAGAATTAAAAAATAAGGGGGGGGGGGTAAAAAAAACTTTTTTGAAAGACTTGTACTTTCCTCGCTCAAGAGTTAATGACTGGATGCTTCAGAGAAGGGCCTAGGAAAGCAGCGAGCAGTTAAGGAAGCTATTAGTTCATTCAGGAGAAAACTAAGGCAATAAATCCAAAAAAAGGAGCAACTTGAAAGCTGAAGAGAAAATAAATTTTATCGGTTTAACTTTTACAACACAATGGTAATGAAAGAAAAAGAAGTAGGAAAAACCTGCCCCTGCCAAGGAAAAACGACGAAAGAGAGTTTATTAAACTAGGTCACAAGTCAGACGAAGGTTTAGGAGCAACTTCGAGTTGTTGCCTTGTAGCTCTACGCCTCACAGAGTCTAAATGAAAAATAGTCATAGCCCTACTCTAAACAGAAAATAATTGAAGCCCGAGAAAACACCAGCTTGGAGAACTTTCGAAAATTAAAGAAAAACTTGATTAAAACCCATAAGTTCTTTTCCTCTTCTAGATTGATTTGATTTTTTAAATTAAAGTTTAAAATTAAATGCTATAAACTGAACTAATTATAACATTTTAGACAATTCACATATTTAAAACTGGTTTATCAAATGATTACGAAATTTCCAAATACATTTTGAACAGTAAATTTGAAGCTGCAGTGTTCCATGAATCATAAAATAATTAAAATTACTCTCAACGTTAGAGTTGTCGAATCAATTTTTAAAATAAGTAACTGGAAAACTAAATTAATTGCTTAGGGATTGATTTCTTTAAAAAAATACTCATTGTCTCCATTTCATGGAAAACCATTAAATTATGGACATGGGTATTGAATTAAAAACAGAATTGAGAAACATGCTCATTAGGTATGATATGTAGAGATATGATAACCTTACTTAACTATAAATAGTCTGGGAGTTTTTAATTATCAAAATTGTAGAGAAAACTATTTTGAAAACTTCTCATGGAAGCACTTTCGGTTTGAAACCAAAACCGTTTTAAAAATTAATGGAAACATAGTATATATATTAATTAACTGTTTTTATACAATTTTCCTTTCTGAACCACTATAGTCCAGGAGATAATAGGATAGTTAGTCAAATATTACTCAAAATCAAAGAGGTCATAATATTGAGTGACAAACTACCATCAACTTGATTTTTGGTCTAATAACAAATTTCGGACTCAGGATCATGAAAATCTCAATGTCAACCAAAAAGGGCGGGACATGGCCACTCTCCACCAGTCTGTTTTTTTTTTTCTTTTTAAAAAAAATGCCTATTGCCAAGCTATGTCGCGCAAACGAACTTAGCTGACCACATACTCTTAAAAAGGCACCAAAATATATACATATATATATTTTTTTTAATTTATTCCGGGGGGCTTTTACACCCGAAGACGCAGGCCACTTAGGTGGGCCCATTGAACAAACCCGGGTTAGGGACCGAAATCTTCACACACTCGTGTGAAGATGTGGTCTTCAACCATGACTCCCCTCCTGGTTGTAATACAACCAGGAGTGTCATCATCATGGTTTCCAGGCCAAAACCTGGTGGCGCCACTCTTCCGAGGAGCTTCCCATTTGTTTAAACAATACTGGGTGGACATTGAGCGGGGGGCCTTGTCGGGGAATCGAACCTAGAGCGGCGGTCACCTTCTGACCCGGCTCGATGCTGCTTAACTTGCGTTTCTCACGGCAAGCGCTCTAGCCTCCAAACCACCCAGGCCCCTCACCAATAGAGTTACTTGTACACAAAATTCCAGCTTGATGTTAGTTAGACACTTTTTGCACGCTATCTCCTGGACTATTAAAAGTACAAAAATAACCGAAACATTAATATCACCTAAAAATTGTATCATTTTGTTCTTATAGTTGAGAAAACTAAATATATCTACAGTTGTACAAGGTCATGTCATAACGTGATTTAAGGTAATAACTTTTACAGAGGGAAAAAGAAAAAAAACAAAACCTAACATAATATGTATAAATTTCCAACAAATCTCGTTTTAGTTTACGATTATAAAAGTTTTAACATGGGAACTTGCATGCAATAAAACTCAAAGGCAACATAGTCATACGAAAAATTTAGTAAAGACATTCCGCTCGCCCCATTCTTCAACAATTCTTTGTCGAAAAAAAAATAGATTCGTGAAAAAGATATTTATAGCTATGTACTAAATCCTTGGGCTAAATGTTTCCAGTGTTGATCGAATGAATTTATTAGAAGAACCGACTGAAAATAGAATGGGACGGATTCTGAAAAGCAATAAATATAAAGCTGTTTACACGGAATATTTTTATTTTTTTATTCAGACATTTAGAAATATAAGAGCATAAAAAGCTGGTACGAGTCTGTTAGATAACACCCGATATATTGTTATTCACTTAAAATGAAAAACGAGTCATATAATAATAAATATGGGATATTTTTAGCCAGGTATTTTATCATAGTTTTCACAAATTGTTTCCATGGAATTTGATAAGAGAATGTCATTTGTATACCATATCCAAGTAATCAGTTTTTGGTTTATCTAAACACACCATATTGTTGATAATGTCAACTAAACATGATAGTGATCACTTAAAATATTTAATTAATTGGCAAATCAAGATGAAATTGTTCAGATGGTTCAAAAATGTATGTGTATTTATTGTTAAATAGATAATTACGACTTTCCTACAAGAAAAACCTTAACAACAAGAAATAGTAGGTATCTGTTTTAAATAGAAATAATAAAAAATAAAAATAAGACTAGAAGGGAAAACGGAAAATTAAAGTAAGATAAAACTCTGCAAATTAGTGTGGCACATAGCTTCCTCACGCCGCATCGCTTATACTTTAATGGTATTCTGCTTTCATAACCCATTATGTCCCCTAGTGATGATGTAGCTTACCGAAGTGAAGCTACATCATCGTTTTAAGACAGATTTGGATGTCTTCGATTCAAAAAAGTCCAAGAAGAAATAAGTTTCAGAAATCAGGGAACTTTTTTGTCCAGAGTCTGTATGTTCTCTCAATTTTTGCGAGCCAACAATTTTTAAAACTATTTCATAGATTTCACTAGAATATAAATGTTAGGTTATGATTAGCCCATCGTTGGTCCCATATAAATTTCAACCTTCTGCGTCCATTTGTTTCTCTTCCACATGCGCATAAACATACATTTTTTACACCTGTACCTTCAAAAGTACTCATCTGATTTTTTTTTTATAAAACTTGGATGGTTTGTAGAAAATAGCCCCTCCTAATTTCAGTACCAAATTTTAATTGTTTGCTATTTTTAAATTTTGCTAAATTTATACAAAATTATGCTGTGGACAGACAGGCACGGAACCAAAATTTTTTTCCTGAAGTCGAAGACAGAAAAGTTTTCATTCTTTCAGAACGATCAAAGCTTCCGTTACCTTTACTAAGCTCGGAAGCGAAATGAAATAAACCCCCAAAAAAATCACTATTTTTTTTTTCTTTGGGTTTTTAGTCCCGTTCGACTACTCATTGGGTCATTACAGGACGGAGGGTTATCCGACCACTTTACTCATTTACTCGATGAGATCATCAGTATTATATCATCAAAAATCACTATTATCGCCAAAGTTAGCATAGCAGGCTTGTAGTCGTCAACAACTAGATAGACCACTCTGTGAGGAGGAGGACTTTGACGCTACTCATCTGGGAAGAATAATTGAAACTGGGTTTTAGAAAAAAGCATCTGACAATGAAGAATTAGCGCCATTAGCATCGCCATCCTTGTCTCCTAGAAACCAAATACAGTCTACTCCCGGTAATTAAAACTCTCTATAATTTGAAACTCCCGGTAATTTGAAGAAATACTCCGGTCCCTTGAGATTCTCCCGGTAAATTGAAAAAAAACCTAAGTGGGTATTTAGATACACTCGATAATTTGAAGTAGGAACGGAAATCTTTCTAAGTTAATTAATCGCATTTAATTTAAGTTTAAATGCGAGCCCTTACGTTAGCTGAAATACCAACGGAATCCCGGCTCAACGGTCGCTTCTTATTCATAACAGTAATAAAACGAGTGGATCTGTGAGCTCTAGAGGTTTAAGGCACTTTCCTAAAGGGATTTATGATCCTTAGGTTTAAGACGCACTCAACATAAGGGGTTCCGTAAACCTTGCAGGATTAAGGCGCCCTTATCATACACAATGTCAAAATATCAACAATAAGAACAATAATTTGAATTTCATAACGGGAGATGTAAGACATGTGACATGTACTGCACTAATGACCATGTGAAGCAGTAGATTCCTCTAAAATTTAATGACCTAATGTCCCTCTAATGTCGTCAATCGGAACGTGTAAGAAAAGAAAGAATCAACAGTTAAAAATAAAACAAAACAATGTCGTTAACAAAAAAAGCATACAACACATCTCTTTAGGTCCCACTCAAATGGGAAAGTTTGAAATATGAAGACAAACATCTTGGTTTCGAATGAGACATGCATCTTTTAAGAATATTAAATGCGAGATCATGAACATAATAACAAAGGAACATTCCAATAGTGACTCTAGACTCTAGTCGTGGCAGATTACGAAATCAGATTGTTTGAAGAGTTATACTAAATTATCAAGAGAAAAAGTTTTTTAAAAAATAAAAACCATTGCTTTCACAATAAAGTTTAGTAAAAAAAAGAGAGAGTTTTAAAAGCATTAAGATTGAAGTTCGTATAAAAAGAAGTAATGGTAAGGTATCAGAATTCTTTAAAAAACAACCCTTAAGGGTATATTTTGGTTTCTTGAAGCTCAAGAGGATTAGATTCTTAACAGGACCTCTTCTCGAGTCGAATAAAAAGGTTTTTTTTTATGGAATATAAGTTGTGTAAATATTTCAAGAGTGTATTAAGGTCTTAAAGTATACAAGCATCTGTATAGGTAGGGAAATCAATTAGCAGGTTTATATAAGGAAGGCACCAGAGTCACGATTTCCTACTTCTAACATCTAGATTAAACTTTAATTTACAAAGAACACCTTTTTTAGTGGAAATAATAAGTACCTACTAAACTGAAACACCTTCGAAAAAATTGATTTTTCGATAGCAAACATATTCAGGTGAAGAAATAATACGAGTAAAACTGTTTCTTCACGTAAATTCGAACTTTTTATCAGCCAAAGCAGTTTTTATCCTTCATATTGGGATCATCATCATCAGTGCCTAAGAAGAAACGACTAGCGATTTAGTTTTTATTTTAATTTATTATCTGTTTTCTTACCTACTGTTGGTTCTTAGGCACTGATGACAGACTTATGAAGGCTGAAAGCTGCTTTGACTAATGAAATGATGGATTTACGTGGAGAGAATGTCTTATTATTCCTTAAGATGACCTCCATTGACGCTCCCATATATACACAACACATACTGAATCTGGTCCATAATAAGAGTTGAAAAGAAAGGCAAGAAAATCTACAAAACTGTGAATTACACTTGATTTTAGACATAACTCATTTAAAAAGGGATATTAATCGGTACTTCTATTGTTACTCTCAATCCAATGTTGCTTTAGAGTATAAATTACTGACTAAGTAACTATTAAGACAAAAGGATGTTTAGTCAAATGTACTTTGGGAAAAGGAATATCACACTTCTGTTTTTATTTGAGGAGTAACAGTCTTAAGAAGAACACTCTACTGAGTGCCCTCAAATCACCTTCTTCAGATTGTTACTCCCATAACAAAAAAAAAAAAAAAGNTTACTAATCTAAATAACATGTTTAAAGTTATTTTATTTTTATTTATAACCGCACAACTCTATATACTCGTAATGACATAAATAATTAAAAAAATAAATAATAATAATTAATTAACTAAATAATTAAGATAAATAGATTAAATAAAATGAAACTACATTTACAACAAAAATGAATGATATTAGATATTAAATATGTGAACACGAGCCTCCTGTTTCAAGGATTTCCTTCTTGGGGGCTCTTATGACTTGTTTTGATGTTAATTTGTAACTACTGTATAACTATTTATGTAAGAATTTGTAATTTATAATTATTGTATGTTAATTTTAAAAAAATACATTAAATAAAAATAAAAATAAAATAAATAAATAAATAAACTACTTTCCACAAGTGTTATAAATTTATGTCATCTGCTTTTTAATACCTTTCATTTGATACTCTAAATTTTAAATAATATTTTTCCGCGTGACATGAATTATCTACCATTTTTAATTTGAACAGCTGATACTTTTGGGTTCATCATTAATCATTTATGGTTGTATATAATTTAATTCAAAAGTTATTGGAACCGTACAGAGTGACAGACAATCACAGGAACGAAACTGAAGGTTTTTTTTGGAGGGTTTTACCAACGAAACCCTAAAAAGAGGGCGCCTATTAATATTCCCGTATCGTATTGGACAGGTATAGATGCAATCCTATACGAGATTTTCAAAATTATTGAGGTAAAAAGTTTGCTAAGCTGTTAACTCAATTAAACATACAGAATTCAGATTTAAACATCCGACTCGTGTTCGAAGATCCCTGGTTTGTGTATAAACGTTGAAAGCCTCTAGTAGAATAATTATAAAATTCCATTATTTTTTTATTAACGTCTAGTATTAAAAAATGCAAAACAACCATTAAGTTTATTTATTGCGTGATATTTTCAAGAAAAAAAGGACAGTAACATTCTTGTTATCCTATACCAATTAGATGGTGTAATCAAAGTCCAACTAGAATTATCCATTCTTAAATGCTTATCTATTGTAAGCATTAGCGACATTGTTATTATATAACTTTATACAAATAAAGCAATTAGTTAACAAACTATAACAATGAAAGTCGATGTTCAGTCTTACTTAACGTTAGAGGGTTAAATGATTTCTTTTTTAAATATTACACATTGCACAAGCTGCTTATTGTTTTTTAAAAACATTAAATGAAGTAATAAGAGAGAGTTAAAAAAAATAAAAAAATAAAAATAGTAATTGGTTTTAATAGAAACAAAAAATTTTATCATTTCTTCAAACATAATTTTATCATGTGTGATAATGTCTTACACACATTTATTTTTATTTACATACATTTTTAATATTTTTTTATAATATGAGGTGAAAAAACTCATTATAATGCACTCATATATATTATTTTTAATTAAAAAAATAAAAAAAATTAACGATTTAAGCTTGGTTTAACAATATAAAGGAAGCAAAACTTACGGCCATCAAAGTTCATTAAAACACCAACGTTTCGTTGGAAGTTTATAATAAACGCATTCTTGAATTAACTTACTTCCGGATACGTATTCAAAGTATGTCGGCATGCACTTAATGTAATAAGTTTATTTACAAACATCAAAACGAAATGGCAGCGATTTTCGGACCATTAACGTGAGGTTTAAATGACTCTTTAATTATTGATCTTAAATGTTTTAAGTTTTATTTTAAATATTTACAATATAATTAATTAGTTATAAAGTCATCTTAAACACATTAAAAAGATAATTAAATAATGATAATAATAGTACGTATCTATTAATAACAACAGTCTGTGCCTAATTGCCTAACGAGAGTTAGTGCGTTGACAGCGCGGGAAATCGAGTGACACATAGATTGGCCAACCTCTGAGGGGGAAAAAATAAAGCCACTACATCATCTTCATACATGGTTATCCAGAGGGCAAAACTTGAGCTCTCATTGGCTCCCCACCCTATTTGCTAGTTTTTCCCGCGCTGTCAACGCACTCACTCTTGTTTGGCACAAACTAAGTCTCCATAATCCGAGTTGGATGGGACCGGCGCTAACTCGGAATACCAATAAACTCAGATTATTGGAAATGTAGGAAGAAATGTGATTTCTTTATTGAAAAATTATACTTACATTCATATTTAATTTTCATTGGGTTTTAATAGTTATTTAAGCACCTAGGGAGTAAAGTAAGCCATTATTCAAAAAAACGGTTCTTGAGGCGAAGCCGAAGGAACCACAGTTTCTAAATCCCGAGGCGAAGCCGAGGGAATTAGAGTTTTTGATTCCCGAGGCGCATTGAGGGAATAACACTAAGCGAAAAAGTTGGTTCTTGAGGCGAAGCCGAAGGAACCACAGTCCCTAAATCCCGAGACGAAGCCGAGGGAATTAGAGTTTTTGATTCCCGAGGCGCATTGAGGGAATAACACTAATAAGCTCCCGAGGTGAAGCCTAGGGAGATAATTATCGCGAAGGGAATAATGGCACTTTACTCACGAGGTATACATACAAAATTTTATCTCCAGTAGGTAGTAAATTCACATTTTCGTCCATTGCCAGTTTTTATTTATTATTTTAATAAATAAAAATAATTATTAGCACTTTTAATAGCATAGAAGATACAAGGAATTCAATATTAAAAAAAAATAATAAGAATTAAATTCAAATAGAAGGTTATTTAGATGCAGGTTATAAACAAACATAAACATGATCGTAAAAGCAGTGACGCCAACCTGATTTCAACAACTTTATTACATTAACCATTCATTTTCTAATATTTATTAATTAAGTTGCAATCTTTACTTTTTCTCCCTACTTTTTAATTCAGGGAAGAAGAGACCTGCTTTAGTCCCTCTAAACTAATCCAAAATCATAATTTTTTCTTCCTACTGGAGATAAAAGAATTTTATCGCATTCTGTTCCAAATCACAAACTTCACTGTTACAAACCTAACACCCATGTAATTGTTTTCAGTGACACACCATTACCTATACGCAACAAACCATCTACTTTCACAGTAAACGGAAGATTCGATATGATTTCGTTCACTCGTTATTAAAATTTCACACGTCACACGATGCTTTCGGTTAAAGATCTAACTTAGAACTGAACAAAAAGAAACAAATTAGTAGGCTTCGGCTTCCCTGAATTTGAATGTAAACTAAACACAGCTGCTAGGATAGGAAAGGAATTCCATGGATCCATCCTTACTATTGTAGCACTGTTCTGCTGTGTCCTAAGTATGATTAATTCGGGGAACCCCCTCCCCACCCCTTCTTTCCTAGAACTCACGTTAGACTCGGATTATTGGAAACTCAGATTATCGAGACTCAACTACATGTTATAGAGGTCAAGGATTGTGAGTGTATAACATTGGTTTCCGTAACCGGATGGACACAACTTTACGTAAGTAGCTACTCATCATAAGCTGCTGGGTAAACTACGGACCCTTAATCGGAATCGGCGATCAAACCTGCAACCAACAGAATCCAATGCGGATTTGTAAGCAATAAGCTACCAGAAACGTAATACAATAATGTAGTAGTAGTAGTCGAGTACTTCCTACTAGAACCTCGTTAGGCCCTTTTTACGCCCTGTGGTGGAGAGTTCCAGCTACTTCACACATCATACATTTGTACATTGTACCACCGAAGAGAGTATGGTGTGTTCATTAGTAAGCTATATAATATAAGCGTGCGTCAAAGCGTGAGGGAAGAGTCCCCATAAAGGGTGACCCTCGCCCTGCACCGTCCGCGATTCATTGATGCAATTCAAAGTATCATGGCACGGGATCGAACCCACGACCTCGAGTAGCCTCGACTTATTGATAACTGGGCGAGAGCGCCTTAAGACGCTTGGTTACCCTGGCCCCCTTAATACAATAATAGTATGATCATTATTTTTTAATTTCTACAAAAGACAACAAAATAAAATCATGAATAATGTATTGATACACTTAAAAGATACATACCACTGCATGGATGGGGTAAAAATATAGGAATTAGAAAATATGATACTTTTTTACTTTAGCACCCCCCTATATCCCTTGTAGTTAATAGTTATTTAGACAAAGGAACATATACAAAGTAGAATATATTCCTTAGTCTAAATTACTATTAGTCGAAGGGATTTTATTCCAATTTGCCTTGGGACAAAAGAATATCACAATTGTGTATATAATTGTGATCATAATCCCTTAGTCTAATCAACTATTAAGACATAGGAATTATAAATATAAAACAGCCCCAGGAGTCACAATGTCTTGAGGAGACAAACGACAGACACGCAAACTTTTGAGACTTTTGTAGGGTAGGCTATTACTAGAACCAAGGGGGNTAGCACCCCCCTATATCCATTGTAGTTAAAGTAAAAAAGTGCCGAAATGGTAAATACTTGGCTGTAATTTGATATCAATATCTATTAAATTAAATATCTATCATCAATTCAATTTATAATTTGCAGAACAATTTAATCGAAATTCCATCCATTTATATTTCTATTCTTATAATATTTTGTATTCACTTAAGATGACAGATGACAGTACATTCAAATTAAAACTGAACTTAAATGAAATGTTTGGTTAGCATATTAAATTTTAGGAAAAGCCTGAATTTGTATAGCTTACATGAAATTATTGCCAAGGAAACGTGGAGAATATTATGGGCTGTTATACTCGTATTTACAGGATTAAAGCGAAGAGATTAAGGAAGGATTAAATATTAAATATTAATATAGCAGATGGATCTTAAAGTGTGAAGTTCTGAAACATTAATCCAATTTGATTACCATTTGGTCCGCTAGGAGCTCTGATATCATTTTATATAAAATTTAGAATTTCTATCGGCTAAATATAGAACTACAATTAATATAAGGGTTAACAAATGTATCTCCTATTAAATTTTAACTTCCTTTCACCATATTTAAAATGTTTTTCCGAGTCGGAAAATTCTTATGTATCCCAGAGCTGAAATATTATAACAATTTGCATCTAAGACCCATGTCAACATCATGATAAAACCAACTTTGTATTACCAAGTCCTTTGCATACCTTCTAGCTAATACTATGGGATCTTATTTAATATTATTATGTCGACGTTATTATTATTAAATAAATAGAACTGTGTTTATTGGATTTTAAAAATAAATAAAATGGAACCACATACAAAAGATAGAATTATCAGAACAACAAATGTCAGGTTTTCGCAGCTTATCGTGTGTAAGGGCCTACTGCTGCTGTCATCCCTTATCGTAATACGCTTGAAATATCCTCACAAAATCCGTCGCACTGAATCCCTTTATCTTAGAAATGAACAGGTTGTTCTACTCGTAATAATTTCGGCAGTAGAGTTAGTTAAAAACTTATTTTGTCTTACTTTGTCACTAGAGTATCAAATTCGCTGGAGACTCAATTTTCCCAATGAAGAAGGTTGTTTAGTGTTATCAATTACAGCATATTAGTGTTATCATTTATATTCCACTACAAACGTTGATATGTTTTCTTAAAATTGACCAGGTTCTTATATACCTACAGTTCTAGGTATTTGGAATATTCATGGCCATGGCCTATAGTTCTCACTGTAAGTACATTCTTAGCCTTAGAGTAGCTCCAGTAAATTGTAATTTCCAACTAGTAGTAGTAAGGTCCTAATACTAGAACTAGATGGGTAGGATGAACCACTAGTTCGAACCTAGCAATATTAAGCTATATTTTAGGCCTAATTTACAAGCCTCTTGGTAGAGAGTTCTACACCCACATCCCACATCATACTTCTGTAAAATGTATACCATCGAAGCGAGTATGAAGTGATCATTAGCGCGTCATATAAATCAGAGCATCACGGCGAGCGATCGAATCCACGATCTCTTGCCACACTTGAATCATTTCAATTTTCAATTAAGAGCTGTTTTATCCAGAGGTGTCCATGTATCAAGTTTTTTAGGATATGTGTAAGTGATTTCAATAATACATAATACCTCCAAACATAAGCACTTTTTCAATCTTATGTATTTCTTATTATTATCTTATTACCAAATATCATCTAAAATTATTATTGGAATAAATTTAGTTTTATTAAAAAAAAAATAGATATAAATTTTGTTCAAAGGATTCTTAATCCTCATAAAAATCATTTCTTTTCATAAAGATAAAAATCTATACTATCCTGTAACTATATAAATTTAATGAAAGGACTACTAGCTCGTCAATTAATTTTTAAAAGTAGGAGGGCCAAGTAATTGAGAAACCACCGTTCTTTTAATCAATTTATCAAGCCGTCATTAGGTTCGGTTTTTTGGAACCTTCATCAAAGGTAATAAAATAACATGAAATGGGAGTCAAGTTAACAAGATAGGATTAATTGGAAGGGGATTAAACAAAAAAACAAAATTTTATTTTTACACGTGACATGAAAAAAACTGTTCACCTTAAGTACCGTTAAAATAATTAACATGAAATCAATAATATATAAAAAAAAAACAAGTTTTCAAACAAAATTAAATAACACCATAATGTTAATGAGATGAATGCTTAATGCATTTCGCAGTATTTTTTTTAAGAAGATTATTTAAAATAAATAATATAATATAACTGCTAGACTGCTAGTAAACCATGCTTAAATCTTATTTACTTATAAGACTAATAACAAACTCCTAAATTATGATAATAATGGTTTTCAAGTACTAAAAAATATGAAAAAATTTGGTAATAAATAAAGTAACATGCGCATCTAAAGAATTTCAATGACTAATTATGTATATGTAATAGTAATTATAAAATCAAGCTCAAGATAAATTATGAATAGATTTAATTGTTTAATTTTATTGTTATTTATATTATATGTAGTTATTTATTCCTATAAATTAGTTATTCCTCTAACAAAATAAGCCCCACGTTGGGCGCCACTGTTACGGTTTTTTATAATAATAACATAGAAATAGAGAATAATAATAACAAATTTTGGCGAAGGAATTATTGTGCAATTAACAACAGTACAAGATAAAGTACAAAGCACTTTCTCTGTATACAAAAAAACATCGACTTTAATGATTTCGTTTTATTATAACACAGTTAAATAAATATTTATAATTTGTGATCTATAAAAAAAAACCGTGTTTGATATTTCCAAATATTTATAATACCTATTTATTTTTGCTTAAAGAAGAAAAGATACTAAAAAACATTATCTTTGATCAGTTTGTTTAAATACACTTCAACATTTATCTCTAAAAGAGTATTTCTATTTCTCTCCGTGTTCAAAGTAAACTTCAAAGTTAAAACTTGGTCCAAATAAAATATACCCCTATAAAAAGTACTTTTAAAACAACCCTACTTAATTATATCGACCGAACACTCCATAAAAAAAAGACCAGTCACCTTTTAAAACTAAGTTGAAAATTGAGAACAAATGGGGCCCACAAAAAAAGGAGAGACAACAGATAAATTGACTGTCGGGTTTTTCTGAATGAGAGTTTGTTAAACTGTTTGTACTCAAGTTGGCCTTCTAAAGGTCTGGATATTTTGTTTGAAAATGACCTTAAAAGAGTCGTTAGAATGGGTAGAATCGGCTCGGGAGTCTATAGTTGTTTTTATTGTATATATTGTAACCAAGAAAGAGAGGAAGAATTGTAGAGAAGGCGTGCAATACAATACCTGTCAGATGAAGGCATTTTTGCTGTAAAGCTTTCGATTTTTTTGTCTAAAAACTATGTTTTTGTCATTTCTCCTTTTCAGGAGTTTCAGTAAAACGTTTGTTACCAGTTTATTTCTTTTTCCTTTCGGAAGCTTAAAGGGGGAAGACAAAATAGAAAAACAAAAGGTTTAAAACCAGACAAAAGAGAACTCCGAGAGTAAAACAATACAACACATATAATGGTTTATTAGAGGATAAACTCGAACGTACAACACTAATCACATAAGCCACAAGGTCTAAATGTTTTTCACCTACATAAAGATTAAAACCCGCGTCTTCAAAAACAATTAGATTGTAATTGAAGATCAAACTTACAGATTTAATAATTAATCAATTGATTAAATCGACCATTGTCTCAGAGTATGAACTTTAATGATATAGGACGGTAAAGATTGATTAAACTCCATATATCAAGTATATAATGAGCTTGGTAAAATCATTTACGAATCAATGTGGAGGAATTTCAACAATTTAGTTATAACCACCATATATCAGACTCCGCTATAATTTACAATACCTACCTAACTTTGATGGTTGTAAACATAAAATATAATTACAGTATAGTATAGCATAGCATAGATATTAATGTAATCCGATTGTATATAATAAATTAACAAAGGATTAGACACATTAAGGATTATAATAATATAATAGTCTTAAGGCCGCAGGCTCTAGACTTTTTTTTTCAAATGTCTATATTTTGAAAACTACTTGTCCGATTTTAAAAACATAGATACTTGGTCAGAATTTACTTTCCAGAGGGTCTAATGATAGTTCAATAACCTTCTGCACATACTGCTTCAGTTACAGTACTTTGACTTTTAAAATATCTCACGACACTTTATTATTTACTTATGTGAAGGCTATGACATAAAGTTGTAACATGTGAAAAGGTTTAATAAAAAAATTAGAAGATGGTAACGTACTAACCGTAAATAAATTGGCGACGTATGAGCATTTAGTGCAGCATTAAGTGTTTAACCCAATCCTAATCCGTTCCCATGATTTTTTTTATGGGCAGAAATTATTTTCTAACAAAACATGGGACTTCTCTTTTTTGTTTTTTAGACAAAGTATAACTAACTATATATTTGCTTCTATGCACCCGACGAAACCGAAGCTATGTGATCATTCTAAAGAAACGAAAATATTTTACATCTCCAATTTTAAACATTCCAAGACATAAATCCATTATAGACATCAGAGAACATTTTTGGCCTCGTATCAGTAACTGTCGTTTTCGTTTAACATTATTTTGAAACATTACATTTGAAAAACTACTTGACCAATTATTTAAATTTAGATGGTAATTTATAATTAAGACAGTGTTGGTCCTATATAAGTTTCAACCTTCTGTGCTCATTTGTTTCTCTTCCACAGTAGTTGTTAACGATAATAGGTTATAAAAAGCATAAGTTATATGCCACACTAATTGGCAGACCATTTTTCAGATTTTTCGTTGATTTGTTAAAAAAAAAAAAAAAAAATTAAATAAAAAGGACACGAGAAACGCAATTTTCAATGGTTCATGATACAAAGATGAATTGCTACAATGAATGAACAAGCGTATGAATGTTTGAGGGTCCCTCGTATAGAACATGCTCCTCGTGAATCAAATTCCACGAGTGGTAATATAGTCAAACCACAATAGGTCAAAGCAATTCTGGTGGAGAGACAACTTGTAATAATCAAGCATCTAGTGGGAATTAGTAGAACATAGGTGCATACACCCATTTAGAAATGGGCATCTAAACGGAATATCAAGTATTTAATATAATAATTACAATTAAATAACTTACATTGTTTAACAACTGTGCTTGTTTAAGAGAATCAAGATAAAGATAATACATCGTAAAGAACTTATGTTTCCATATCACACCCTTCATTTACGTAAAAATAAAGAACTTAATATGTAAACTTGGTGCGTTGTCTTCCTCAGGTTGATTCGTCATAAACAGCTTAGGTTTCCGGTTAAATCCACGTCACTAAGGGGCTTAAATTCGGCGTTTCGCTTGCACAGCTGGAAACATCTTCAGGGGTGTGGTGCATGGTGGTGTTGACTCGAAGCAAACACAGAATATTCATGTGTATACCTTGTGTTTGCTGCGAAACAACATCACGATGCATCACACCCCTAAAGATGCTTCCAGTAGTGGAAGCGAAACGTCGGATTTCAACCCCATCGTGACGCGGATTTCATTGGAAACAAGCTGTTCATAGCGTAATATGTAGTTGGTTTGTGCATTTGAATCGTTAAAACAATTACATTTACAACTGAGAAAGAAGTCAATATTACAAGTGAAGATTAATTAAAAGTTAAAACAATTACATTTACAACTGAGAAAGAAGTCAATATTACAAGTGAAGATTAATTAAAAGTTAAAACAATTACTGAGAAAGAAGTCAATATTACAAGTGAAGATTAATAAAAAGTTAAAACAATTACATTTACAACTGAGAAAGAAGTCAATATTACAAGTGAAGATTAATTAAAAACCATTTTATTCCGGGATTATTCCCAATATAATGCCTCATAGATAACACTAATTCAATAAAAATTAAGTCATCATTGATAAAATCAATAAATGTTCATATAGAGAGTTCAAAATAAGGACAAAAGCATTAAATATTGGAAGAATTTTAGTAAGAATAAAAATAAAATGGGGGGAAAAAATACAAAGTTTTATCATCGAAACATAGGGGTTACCAGGGGTTTGATCGACAAAATGCGGGCTTCTGTTTATAGGGGCTACCATAAGAAGAAAAGAAAAATAGTTGTCAAAAAAAAAAAAAAAACCGAGAGGAAGGAACGATTCCTAAGTCTTTACTGAGAAATAAAGAACGAATTAGAACTGACACGGATCCCATTTCAACAACCGCAAGATCCTTTATAGATAAAATACCTCATCCGTCACTCGTAAAAACCTTCCAACTCTAACTGTGTTTAAAACAACAAATTAGCTGTCTTTACAAGTATAATTTCGTATCCATCATGTGTCAAATAATGAAAAATTGTTGCTTGTACCTATCTAATATTATACAGTGTACAAATAGAGACAAAATCTTGATTATGGAGGAGTTATACGACTTAAGGTCTCCTTAGTCCAAATATTTTTTTTACATATTTATAAATATTATAATTTATATATAGATATATTTTAGCTCTGAGGTACAGAAGAAATCAGAAAACGACATGAAAAATGTGACGCTTTAATATATATTGCCAGGAAGTAAATAGGAGGTAGACTGGTATTCACTTGAATTCATTGTACTACTGTATTTCACTGATAGAGGTTCTACATTTTATATAAAATGATATCAGAGCTCCTAGCGGACCAGTGGTAATTAAAATGAACTAATGTTTCACAATTTCGCACCTTAAGATCCATCTACTATATCAATTATGGTTTTCACAACTTCATAGACTTAAAATGTCGATATGAGGATTCAATGAGCAAAATCATATTCATGATAGAATGTTTATCCATGAAATGGAGAAAATTATTATAAAAAAATTATTTTTATACACGAAACTGTTGTCTATATTAATATAAAATTGGCAGAAAAAATATGAATGAACAATATTGTCGTAAGATTCGAACCTAAGAAAATTTATCGCTTTAAACCTGAAATGTACACAAACATTAGTTAAATACTAAAATTAAAGCTGGAGCATTTCTCTTATTAATTAAAGATTGATTTTACATATGTTTTTGAAGATTAAAATTTATTTAAAACCCTTTTTATTAAAGTAGAAACATAAAATATTTGTGTACATCGATGTTGAGCCTAAGAATACAATGAAACCTTTATCACTTTAAGAGAAAATCTTAAATTTTCAAACGAATGAATACATAATTCAAAATAATGAATATATAATTCAAAACAACGAATATATAATTCAAAATAATGATATTTATTTAAAAATATTGAATTTATAATTCAAAATGATGAATATATAATTCAAAATAATAAGAATACATACTTAAAAAAAATAATAAAAATATCTTGCCTGTGAGTAAAGTGTTAAATGTGTCATTCTCCTGTAAGTTAGCGAAGGAGCAATTCAGACATCTCTTTACAGGTGATGTTTTTAATGCGAGAGTTAAAAAAGGTTAAAAGTCTTCAACATACCTGAAACACACAAAAAAATGAAAATAAATTTAAATAAATTATAATTTTCCATATAAATTTTATCTATTTTCTATATATTTTATAATTTTCTATATATTTTTATATACATTTTATTGATACATATATGTAAATGGATAATGGTTATATTTAGCCCTGTTTTCAACTTACTACTCAAATAAAGATTTATTTAGTAAAAATATTATAATTAAATTAGTGTATGTAGAGAATAGAAAGAGATACATCATCAGGAAAAGGATAAAAAGAAATAATTTATTTTTCCTAAAGTTGACCGATAAAGTGGTTGTTATCGCACTCAAAATAGTAAGCAAAACAGTAGATTTCTGCACTTACTACTTTACCGCACTCCAGTGTTCCAACTTACAAACTTAAAGAACTTAAATCTAAACAAAGATTTAATAATCAAAATTATAATTATAATAACAATGACAACTAATGATTATTTTTTATCTAACTACATGATTTAAACATGTTGAAATATAAAAAGTAAAGATAGACAATCTACAATAAAGAATCAAATGTGATGAGTAAGTGATATGATGAAAAATAATAAGTTGGCAAAAAATAATCAGGCAAAAAGAGGCAACACTGTCTACAAACAGAACAGCTGGTTTACTTGATATTGTAAAACCTTTTATACATGTTGATAAACACTATTATTTTCAATTTATTTACAGATTAAAAACTAACTGTAGGAAAAATGTAATGTGTAACTCGAGCTTAAAGTGTCTTTGCTGCAGTCGAGAGATATATTTACTCATTAAGTTTTCTTAATGAGTATGTTCTGTAATGAGTATGTTTTCTTAATAGTAGTAGTAATGGAACATTATAATGTTCCATTACTATTAAGGTTTCTCAAGTACCACTTTCCGCACTAGTTACACAAAAACTATAAAGCTGAGACGAGAAACAAAATACATATCTCGCTAAAAAAAAATACGTTTTAGAAAGTTAATCTTAATAATGATTAGCATGTAGTGAAAATTTAGAATACTGTTATTTTGTTATATTTATACAACTACATCTTTAGATTTTTACTCCCCTATTTTTTTTAGAATATAAAATGACTGAACAAATTAATATTAAGACAAAAGGATGTTTAGTTCAATGTACTTTGGGACAAAGAAATTCAAAATAGACTGCCAATTAGTGTGGCACAAAGATTCCTCGCATCCTATCATATACTTTATTGTTATAATAACATTAACATTATTGTTATATTACTTTATTGATACATTGTTTATTGCCTAAAAACTATTATTAGTTTTATCGATCTTTAACTCTTCATAGCGGTGTCGCTGTTGGTTTTACTGAAAAATTGTATTTAAAAAAAAATGTTTCTCTCATTGAATAGTTAAAGTTTGATTTCTTTCCCGGCCTAAAATTCCAATTTTAAATTTTTAGTTCATGTTTACGTTAGCGTTACGCGTGAACGCTTGGACAGATAACGTTGTCCAGCGAACTCGTCCTGTGCATTGGTAAAATGAACATGTCTACCAAATTTAATAAAAATCGGTCAAGAATTACTCAAGTTATCGTCGCACGTTTCAAAATTCGCGGACACACAGACCGACAGACAGACAGACACGAGACTAAAAATGTTCCCTGATGTCTAAAACGGATTTCTGTCTTGGAATTTTTAAAATCGGAGTCATAAAAGTTTTTCGTACTCAAAAGTGAACACAATGCTTCCGTTACCTACGGTAAGCTCGGAAGCAAAATAACAATTTTAAAGATAATTATACAATAATAATTATAATTAGGCACCCACATAAACATGTATTATTCATTCAAAGCACACAACTGCATAATGTAAGACCAGACAAGATTAATATAAAACAGTCCTATCAAGGACTAATCGTATACACATAACAACCCTACAATATATTTTTTATAGCTCTGAGCTATAAACAATGTAATAAAAACGAGGAGGGGGGAAATTATATTACAGAATTAAGATAAGAGAGAATTCTTCCAAACAATGAAACTATCCATAAAAATAAAACGGCTATTAATAAAATTACACTCAACAAGAATTATGTGTAATAAATGATAGTGTGTACATAAAATAATGTTCTATAAAAGAAGAAATTACTAGCACATCCACTTTTATGTTGCGTACTTCATTTAACTATTTTTATGCGTGTGTACTCGTAATAACACATGTAATAAACATAGTCCACAATTAAATTTATTGTTTGAAGTTTTAGTTTGTTAAAATGTAATTAATTTAAGGTTCATATAAATAATTATTTAATCACTTGAGTTTTAATTAATACAATTATTTATGAATTATATAAAGGATGTAACCTTTGTTATGCTTTTTCAATTGTTATTAATATGAAAATCTGAATAGATATAATGAATATTAATTATATGGTATATTAATTTAACTTTGTCAAGATGAAGGGTGTAAAATTATGAAAACTTGTCGACATGGAGAGATCGACCTTGATCTATAAGTGTTTGGCTATTATTTCCGATCGGCACAATAAACATGAGAAGATCGATGAATAAGACACATGACACATCGATGCGATCATTATGATGATATTAAACAAACTGTCTTCTGAGAAATAAATCAGCAAACTTCTTTTCTTCGACCAAATCCTTATCCCACACTCTAGTAGTGTCTGATATCTCAGGATATTGTTGCCCATAAAATCCTAAACCTCCTATAACTATTCCTTACTTCCTAATCCTAATTTAATTATTATTATTATTGTGAATTATCTGAATTATGTTTATCAGATAATATTATTTAATTTAACCGAGGAGATCTATTGTTTATTTATAGTTTAATGTTGATTGTTAAAGAGTAGGGTAATACGTTTAGTTGTTTATATTTTAAGCTAGTGATCTTTCGGGAGAAAGGTGTTTGCGAGATAAGGTTTGTTTTGGTCCGAGGACCATGTGCGTGAGTTTTAACGGAACTGTCAGTGTTGGCCTAGCCTGGACGTAGGACAGATCGAGGTGGCAACGTCACGCTCCAAGCGGATTTACGACGTTACTCTCGTAGCCAGCGTCCAGAGGACTAGAGGCACTCATGCTCTCCCTTTACCACCTTGGAGACGCACTAAACTCGTAGCGAAACGGCTCACCTCGATCACAGCTAAGCCTAGTTTTAAGTATAGTTTAAGTGAAACTGCGAGACATTATTTTGGACACTTACGTGCCTTTAGGTTTAATTCTTTTTAGTAAATACACATTATTATTATTAATATTATGGCCTCGCAATCCTAGCTTTAAGTTAATTTTAGAAGCTGTTCTCGGGGAGGATTATCGGTGTTTAAACGCCACTGCGAACTGTTCTGCTACGACCATAGTGCTGCGGGATTCCGTTTGACAGGAATAGTAAAAATCAAAATACCGAGGAATTTTTAAATTATATGTCACAGATAATTATAACTAATTGTATAATTATCAGATTTGAGTTGAATATCTGCTTACACCTTATGTTTTTTTTTTTGGACTTTATTTTAATTTTGGAATTAATTATTAACTTTATTTTTTTTTTTTGGGTAATAGTCTCCTCTTGATCAGAGTAATCTTTTTTCTTTATTCAATTAATTATTTTTGAATAAATTCTGGAGTCTTATAATTTAACAGCGGGAAATGCCTTTCTTTTTTTGTAGGGGGATTACTGTTTTAATTTTACTTGCATTTCTTTATTATTCTGTTATTATTATATTTTTTATTAGTTTGAGGATTAACTCTTCTTGATTATGTTATAATTATATTTTTATTAGTTTGAGGATTAACTCTTCTTGATTATGTTATTATTATATTGTTATTACTTTGGGGATTAACTATTCTTTAATACATTATTATTATATTGTTATTAGTTTGAGAATAAGCTCCAGTCTTTTTTTATTATTTTGTGAACTAAGGGGTTATTAGTTAAGGGTTTTAATTGCCCTATAGCCCTTGTGATTTTCTTAATTTCTTTTTATTATAAGTTCTTAGTCGAAATTAGTATTTTATGATTATTGTGCAACCCACCCACCTTAAACCCTACTTACCTTTCCTGACCCACCCCATACTGACCTAGCTGGTTAAACATCGAGGTAACAATATACATTGATTGTCGTCTCACTTATATTATATTATATTATATTATACTAGCCGTTATGCCCGTGGCAACGGGCAGAATAATATAAGTTTAATGCATGGAGTTTCATAACAATGGCATGGCCTAGTGGTAGCGTTTTCGCCTGACGCACATGAGGTCACTGGTTCAATCCCAGCTTATGGCTAATCAATTTTTAACGTTATAAATCATAACGAGTAAATGATAAATAGTATATGATAAATCATATTTAAAGGTGAGTCGTCGCCCGTCGGGACACTACTCGATTATATAAAAGATTAGGCATACCAACCGCAAACCCATCTACAATCCAAATACGGTATAAACTTTTACCGAGACTCTTCAACAAAATATCAAAACTCAAAACACATAACAAAGTACGTATATACAACACAATACTCTGTATGGACATATCCCATCGAATCATGGGGCTGCACCACAAATTCCAACTCCTACTCCTACTATATTCAATCCTTACAACCAAAGATCGTCAGAAACAGATACAATCCACCTTACTATACGGCTCCAACCAAACCTTACAAGACGACCTGAACATCCCATTCATTCAACACCTAGCTACTTCCCCTGACATCAGATCATTCTTATACCAGTCAATTTCAACATGTATCTCTACAATTGAAAGCATGTGTCTCTACAACTGAAACCGCGATTGTCAACATTTGTAGATTTCGTAAAATTTGAGATTTCTGTAGATGCCACTGCTAAGATAATTTAATTTCAACACTGAATTTACTAATTTGGTTAGGACCCGAAATAATTATTTTAACAACATGTATCTGGATACATGTTGACAACAGATTTCAACTTGTTCCAAACATTTAGGCCACAGAAATCCAGATGTAAAATAATAATCCTATATATTTTGTTAGTTATTATAACGAGGCAGACTCGAAGAGATATTATACAATAGTTATTAATTAATAGTGGAATGTCAGGTAACTTGAATATTATAGGGCAACGTTGTGTCCCTACCAGGCATGTCATCCTACCAATTTTGACATTTCCTAACATATAAATATATCCGCAACATGTTCAAGACATTTCTCTATGTCAGAGAAAAAAGTCAATAAATTATTAATTTTACATCCGAGCTCACCCAAGGTCACGGAATCTATTTGATCGTTCCGAAAAACGTAATTTTTTTGCCCCCAATTTCAAAAATTCCAAGACAGGAATCCGTTTCATAGGTATCAGGGTACATTTTTGGATCCGTGTCTTTCTGTCACAAAAATTTTGTGAACCAATATATTTTAAAAACTACTAGACTGATTTTACTAAAATTTAGATTGTCGTTCATCTTTTATATAATCGAGTAGTGTCCCAACAACGACAACGACAACAACGACTCACCTCTAAATGATTTATAACGTTAAAAATTGATGTGCCATAAGCTGGGATCGAACCCGGGGCTACTGGGTCAAAGCCCGATACCAAACCATTTGCGCTTTACCTATGTAACGAATATCGGAGCACAAAACTTCCTATTTAAATGTTTTAATTATAACTGCATAAAACTTACTATTTAAACAGTAAATATCTCTTTAAATATCTATTTTAATTATAACTAATTATCTCTCAGCTCTTTTTCTCAACCATATTTATTATTCTGCCCGTTACCGCGGGCCTAACGGCTAGTA
>KZ651103.1:178221-194859 GCA_001010745.2 Gerris buenoi | reverse complement strand
TTTTTTTTGGACATTGTCCAACTAACTAAAAATTTATTTTATTTCTCTGTCTACCTACTTCCTACCAACACACTTTTTAATTTATTCACCTTGGTGAAGTTTCTCGTTTTGGACAGAACAGTGGGACTTTTCTCAGGACTGAATAATCTACCTGGTCTATGATAAATTACCTTATCATATTTCTCTTTTATGTGCACCTTTAATAGGGGCCACATACTTTAATGATTCTATGTATTAACAATCTATGATTCTATGCATTTACGATCTATGATTCTGTATGCATTTACAATTTATAATTCTATGCATTTACGATCTATGATTAAATGCATTTACGATCTATGATTAAATGCATTTATAATCTATGATTCTATGCATTTACAATCTATTGATGTAAAAAATATTTAATGTTCCCTAGTTTTTTAAATCTGTGTAATTTGTTTTGTTTTTATTTGTTTTTTTCATGTATTATATGTAATTTTATTCATGAATTATATGTAAGGAAAAAAAAGATTAATAGTACGGGCGGAACAAAAAAATAACAAAAATTAGATAAAGTTTGTAAAATAGTATAATAATAGAGAATACGATCATAAAACAGAGTAAGCAAATATAAGCAGACGCGCATAACATAAGAGAGTCTCTTCGAATGTAAGAACGTGGTTTTTCTAACAACAATTCACAGTGTTGCCAAAAATATGAAATATACAAAAGAAAAAAAGGCATTAAAACATAAAAATTCCAAAACTACTTCATATATAGTATTAATTTAGCAACATTTTTTTAAGAGCGACACTTGAAATAAATATGGGGATATCTGCTAGCTACTTTTGAAAAACCAAGAATTGTATGTTTTTTGCGATTGTGAATAAGAAAGAAATGGGCGCAGAAGGTTCAAACTTTTATGGATTAAATTTTACCATAATATCATCCAAACTTCAATAAAATTGGATTTTTTTTTGTAAGACGGGTCTTTTTAAATAAAAAAAACACTAAATTCCTTGCAATATTTCGTCCCTCTTTTGGGACATTTTCAAGCAAAATTCTTCAAGTGGGGCAGAAGTGTGAATTAGAAGGAATTTAAAACAAGTAGGGGGGGGGGGGTACTGGAGAACCATTAGTTTTTATTCGTAGAGGATGCGCCCCCCCCCCCCCTCTCAGCACTCAAGACTTCTGCTAATTAGTATCATAGTATCACCCACCCTACACAATATAAATCTTCTAATTCACAAGGGGGGACTAAACCCACCTACCCATCTTTACTGTCTTTCTAATGCACTTTATATTCTTCCTCAACTATTCAAATTAACACTAATTACACAAAAGGGGGGCGAAATAACTCTTTATTTTTCAGCCTCTCTTCACTTTTTTATTTTTTCGACTCTTAAAAACAAACTAGGGCAATAACTTGTGTAATGAACATCAATCATTTAACAAAACTAAGAAAGCAGTTAGTAACTAAAAACGAAAAATTAAAAAAAAGAATGTTTAATAAATGAGAATAGTCGAAGAAATCAATTTTATAAAAAGGCCATATTAATAGACACTATTAAGATATATACATTTTTAAAAAAAAATAACTAACTTCAATATAAAATCGTTATACATAATATACATGCATAAAAATATATATTTACTTAATGATCAATATTAAAATTAATTTAAAGAAATAAGAGTTCGTTTTAGACATATTTATAATCATTTTATGACATTACTAAAGAATATTACCTTTTAAAACGGTATGATAATTTAGCGTTTTAAGATGGAATAGAATTCTTCCGACTATAATATTTCAGTCCTACATTTAAAATATATTCTGCCAATTAGTGTGGCACATAGCTTCCTCGCGTCGCATTTCATATACTTGTACCCTGGTAGGTTTTTCTTTAAAAGGTTATAGCGCTTAAGAAAGACTTGTGTCAGGAACGCCATCTGTCGTGTGACTGGTTTCCGTTTTCAGTGCCGAGTACCTACTGCGATCTAGCGGATTCTCCGATGAACTACCTTCCCGTATTCAGAGTCATATCTATCCTTCTTTATCACAGAATCATATTTATTTTATTTTCTTTTCCTCATATCTTCGGTTTTATTCTAGCTAGAAAATTCATTTATACATCTAAATTCTTATTTTCTTTTTCTTTAATTTTCTAGGCCTGTTTCNATAAGAAATAACTAGACATCACGTGGCTCTTTCTGTTTAAGTATAATTGGACAAAGCAAGACTCATTTATTTTAAATATAACTAATTATCTCTCACCTCTTTTTTTCAACTATATTTATTCTGCCCGTTGCCACGGGCCTAACGGCTAGTGTATATATAAATCATCCACTGTGAGTCATGGCCAGAGACTGAACTATGACTCAATTGGACTAGTAGTTTTTCACATATGGTCCTCCAAAAAATTTAGCGATAGACCTAAAAAAGTTCCTTGTTGTCTGAAACTGCTTAATGTCTTGGAATTTTTGAAAAAGGAGACATATAAAAAATGTTCGTTCTTCAGAACGATCACATAGCTTCCGTTACGGTAAGCTCGAAGGCAAAAAATGTAAAATCTTATTTTTAATTTTAATTTATACGTATTTAAGGTGTTTTAAAAATTAAGTAATCTTTGTTTTTGGTAATTGTATTTAGTAAAGTCATGGACAAGAAGTTGAAGATATAAAATGAAGCGAGATGGGGTAAGATTTTTAGTTTATTACCAGTCCATCGAATGAACTCTTTTTAATGAAAATTAAATTAGAGTAAAAAAAGCACGGATTTTTTTATTCTTACAGCTCCAGGCCTAACAATGTTTAAACTCTAAAAGTTTTCACGTGAATTACCAAGAGTTTAGATGAACTCATAATTTACTAATAATATAAAATGATTACTTTTTATCTCCAAAATTCCAAAAAAAATTAATAATAATTTTACAACCTCAGATTTATTAACACATTATTAATAAATGAAGTACCCGTGTTAAAATGATCAACTTTTTAATGTCTAGTATTTGAATGTAAGACTGTAAATACATAAAATGGAAGAAGCTTTAATTACTATCGCTTTAATGTACCCTAAGACAAAAAAAAATATTAATAATAACAATAATGTGATAAGCAGGTAATAATGTAATAAGTAATAAGTAATAATAAGTAATGTGTAATAAGTAATAATAATGTAATAAGCAGGTGGCTGAGGGTTTAGCGCCCTCGGCTCTGAAACCAAGGTCCAAAATCCCGACGTGAGTTCGAATCCCGGAGGGGTCAGACATGTTTCACACTGATGATTTCATCGAGTAGATGATTAAAGTGGTCGGATAACCCCCGTCCTGTAATGACCTAATAAGCAATCGAACGGGACTAAAACCCAAAAGAAAAAAATAAATAAATAAACAGGTATTGTCTTATTATTATTATGGTAAATTTATTGATTAAGTACATATAAGACAAACAGAGAACAAAAATTAAATGAAAAGATACTCAATACCTCCTTTTCATGAAAAAAAAAATTGAATTATGGATATTTTTTTTAGGCATTGAATCAATGACCAATATTATTTGGAATAATATGTATTTGAATAACTAATCTATCATAGGAGAAACTAACATCAACTTAATTAAATTAAATTTCGCTTCTGCGGCACTGATGATGACCCTTTAGTGGTTGAAAGCTGTTTTGAAAATAAAATTATTTCACGTGGAGTGACTTTTCTTTCTTCATTTAACATCAACTTAATTATGGTCGACTAATTCCATATTTCAAGACTAGTAATTAACTTCAGATCGAAACATTTATTTAATTGCATATTAATACTTTAAATCAATTTTTTTTTTTTTTTTTAAAATACAAAAAAGGCCATATCTATCTATATTATTAAAAAAGTTTTGTAAACAAACAAGTTCAGTGAGAGTAACATACTTAACTGAATTTATAGTGCGTTAGGAGATACCCCTCTAGAAGAGGGATGACTCCGGGGGAGAAAAGGGGGAGTTTGAGAGTGACATAATACTAACTGTGTAGACAGAATGAGGGATATATATATTCGTCCGAGAAGAGGAAAGAGGAAAGCCTGTAAGGCAGAACTTGTGAGTAGGTATATTAGATTGTCAGCGAGAAAAGGAAAGTAGATAGTAGTTGCTTCTATCCCCACTACTACCTCAGCCACTATACTACTTCCCTTCTCATATTCCATAACTATACTACTTCCCTTCTCATACCACTTCGGCCACCCAGCGGCCGCTACCACGTCTTTCCGGGGATTGACAAGCGAAGCGAGTAGGGGGCGGAGCCCCCTAGTTTTAAGTAAAAAAAAAATGCTTATATGACGGAACTTACATAAAAATCAATACATTTCCATCTTATCAAATATTTAAAAAAATAAAAAATCAGAGCGAGTAAGAGTGCGGGATTTGAGAATAACAGGGGCTGAAAGAAAAACGTGACTAGATGAGAAAAGAGGGGCTAATAATTTATTCTGTTTTCAAGAAAAAGAGGATTCTTGAGAAAGAATTTTTAGTAGAACTTAGAGAATAAGGAACAAAAAAAATGTATGTATATCAATTTGACATTTTACTAAGAGAAGAAGACGGAGAGAACAGAAAAGAGAATTGAAAAGAAAATTTGGAGGAGGGATCGTAGAAGCTTACTGATATTTGTAGTATCTAAATTTCTTCGGTTTAAATTTAAACTTAAACAGTAAATATAAGTATCTTTTATATAATCGAGTAGTGTCCCGACGACGGCAATGGCGACGGCGACTCACCTCTAAATGATTTATAACGTTAAAAATATATGAACTAAAGGCTGGGTTTGAACCAGTGACCTCCAGCTCTTGAAGCTTGATTTTTACCACTGAGCCATCCCACTGTAATGAATCTCCTAGCATATAACTTTCTATTTAAACAGTAAAATATCTATTTAAATATTTTAATTACACATAACTAATTATCTCTCAGCTCTTTTTTTCAACCATATTTATTCTGCCCGTTGCCACGGGCTTAACGGCTAGTAAAGTATAAAATAAGACATACATTAATGAATATAAGGTTTTTTAGGTGCTTTTTTAATATTGCCCTATTGAAAACATCCATAATTGGAAATCTATCTAGGTATATACATACATGTTATTCCCAACTAGTGCAGCCATTCCTCCATTCATGCAGAAAACGAGGAATCCACAAGCTATGTGCCACACTATTTGGTAGACTGTAGACTTTAGTGTATATTTTATGAGATTATGGCTACAAGCTAAGGTAAATGAATAAGCTAATCATTAAAAATTGAGATGCTCCTCATTTTCAAACATTGTAAATAATAATTTAATGTCTTTAAATACCACTTTGAAGCTAATTAACTATTAAAAAGGAAATAAACAAACAAAAAGAAATTAATGAATCAAATTTCAACAAAATCAGATTTATCAATATCTCAGAAAATTAGATTAAAAAAAAAAAAAATCTATGATTCAGGGCATCTCCAATCCAAACCTGTAAATTCGTCAAAATCGAATTCTGAGCCATCACAATATTTTCTCTTTTTATATATATGAGAGAATAAATAATACATTAATAAAATAAATTTAATTTTAATTTAGTTGAACAAATTATACTATTTAAATCGTAGTTAAAAAGGCTTATTTTTATCATAAAAAAAAATTATTAGTAACATGTAGTATTAATAGTATTGTTTTTTTAATTTAAAAACAAACAAAAAAGTAAGGTCACATAATAAAACAATGCCTTCACCAGAGGTCGAAAGGAGATTCTCTGAGTTATATTTCAATTGGTTCAAATGGAGAGTCAATAGACCACTCCCATGCATCAAAATTGTTAGATTCTACGAAACAACGAAATCCGAAGACAATAATTTAAATTTTTTAACATTAATAATTTACTGTTTTTACTATTTTCTGTAATTATCGTTTTTAATCTCACATTGAGTGCTACTCTCACACAAACACCGTATATAACTGTGAATGTGCATCTACTACAATGTATGGTTTCCTCTCTATAATGGACTTACTATCTTTTCAAATTTATGATATCTGAGCATTGGAGTCGTTTATTTACATCGATTTATGGTTGGCTGTGAGCAATAGGATAACTAGACAATTTCCAAACTCCCACCAGGTTGGATATGAGCGCCCATTCCTCATTCAGAGAAACTAGAGGAAGATATTTACGATCTGATCAAAAGCGCTTACCGATATACACTTTCAAATGGTCAAAGCTCCCGCAAGAACTTCTAATGATAATAATGGTTCTATAATGCCATGATGTATGTATATGTCTGCACTGCATTCTTGCCTTCATTTTGGTCTTAGTGGTCAGATATGTCCATTTTTATTACTTTCTCATATAAATAGAAACCATTGTAATGGCGCGAGAAATCTATTTTGATCGATTTATGCTTATAAATCCTACAAAAAAGTGTTTTTAGGGTCCGTAGGCAAAACCAAGGACCCTTATATTTTCCTTCTTGTGTCTGTCTGTCCGTCGCCTACTCTCACGGCTACACCTTTCGTCCGATAACTTCGAAATTTGGCATGTATATGCCTTGTACCTACCCACACATGTTAAAAATATAGCGACTTAAAAAAAAAAAATGTGGGTAAAAAAACTTAAGGGTTAATTTTTTTTTTTTCGTCACCGTGAGGGGTATCATATGAAGGGGTACGTCGAGCTGATAACAAAAATATATAATTATTTTTGGTTATAACTCTGATAGGGCGAGCGTAGGTAAGTTTGAAGTGGGTGTGAAAAGTGTCCCCCTCCTCTACCTCGCTTATGTAAAGTGCAAAAAATCTGAAACAAATCCTGAACATTCTTCGACCAAAAGTAAAGATACCACTTTTTGGAAATTTCGAAAAAAATATTATTTTATTTTTTATTGACAAAATACGTTTTTTTATAACTATGGTATTTTCGATGTATTTGGTTGTTTTTTTGGTTCAGTGGCAAAGAAATACTTTATCAGAAGTTTGTTTATGTGTTTTGAGAATATCAGACCCACAGGATAGTTCAAAGTTAGCTTTTTAGCATTTTAAAAAAAACACCATCAATAGGGTACTACTTAAACAATGCAGTGTGGCTAGCATTCACTTGACATGTTTATTTAAAAAAATGTCCGTCTGTCGTTTGTCATAATAATATATCCAAACTCCTAACCACAGAGAGCAAACACTAATATTTAAATACTCTAGACACCTAAATACGCAATAAGGAAAAGATCTCGTGTCGTTACTTAAATTCTTCCAAATGCAAGGTAGTTCCATTCAGACGTTTAGAGACTTCATTAAATACTCTTGCATATTGACTAATCACGTTCGATCTTTCACGAGTCATTTCTTATTCGTCTCACACATCTAAAAAAAAAAAGAGTTGAATGCCCTCTAACTTAAACTTAAACTAATTTAAAAGAAAAAAAACAAACTTGCATACGAAATCATTATAAATAAAGAGACATCATAAAATATATAAATAGCTGGATAATAGTTCTGACATTGAAAAACAAAAAAATAAAAGTTACAAAAGAAGAAGAAAAAAAATAATAAAAATTAGTTAAACAACAAAGATACGAAGACAAGAGTAAGTTGAGCATGACACAGTTGTAATCTACGAGAACGTGCCCGAGAGAAGAAATATCTTTAGGGTTTCAGTTTAAGAATTAATTCAAACAGATTAGTCTAGAGAGAGTGTTGGCAGGATTTTTTTAGAAGAATAAAAAAATAGTCGATGTGTTAAGAGGAAAAAAAGGTGATGAATGACTAAATCCAGATATAGCGAGTCAAAAGACTAAGCAAAGACCCTGAGTGACTACTGACTACCATCAGATTCTCTAACTGTAGTCAAGAAATACACTTCACTCTAGGACTATTTCCTATCTCACTCACTAGACTAAACTGTCTAGACTCCCGATGATATAAAAACAAGAAAAACGGGGAAGAGAAAAACCGTCGTAAATTAAAAATTCAACACTACCTCTTTCCACATATGCCCGGAAATAACAGTGAATATTGAGATACTTCTTAAATGTTTTTATATACACATAACACCTGTTTCAATAGCATTCAAACAAAGATGGTGACAATAAAGTTCTTAAAGTCAACTTTATTGTAGAGAACATTTGTTTTCTCAAATGACCTTCTTGACCTTAAAGCTCTGAGTCCCTTTTCATAAATTTTAAACATTTCGGGTTCCTCTTGAAAAGGTATAAAACTGTCTCACCCTTGGAGCAAAATGGATCTAAATTTTCAGGGTAAACAGGTGTACGACACTAATGTTATCTAGGGAGCAAAATAATGGTCAACAGACTCTCTTATAAAATACTTGTTAATCACATAAAGCCGCTTATTTTTAAACAACTAACGAGCTAGACCAACACAAAGAGGATCTAGCTTTTTTTTTTCTTTTTTTTTAAAGGGAACGATTAATTAATGTAAAATGTCTTTTAATTCAAATTAAAATGGTCCAATTAGGTCATTAATTTATTAAATTCTTTTTTTAATTTAACGTGACCAAATCATTATGTGTATCATTATGCCATTGTGTGTAACATAAGCCCAAATAAATAAAATAATAAATTATTCACAAGTTTTAAGGCTTCGTTTTTTTTTTGTTTTTTTGCTACCGAGACCGAGTAGATAGCACTCATACTGAATATGACTCGAAGATCTACATTAATTATTTTTTGGTTAAAAAGAAGAAAATAGACAGCCAATTAGTGGCGTTAGTTCTTTGCATCCTATTCCGTATAAATAAATGATTTTATGATTTGACAACCAGCAAATATTGTGATATTTATTAGGCTTATACGGTCGAGAATCGCTTGGCGGCACAACTTTGCTTAATTTATACACTTGAAGGATAATATTCCTTTGTCGATTTAAACATTTGAGAAATTATAAATCCATGATTTGTTCATAGGAGAGTTGATATCCCTTAGTCAAAAAAATATGTTGTAGTGAGGCCCGCCATTTTTTCTATAGACCGCCTCATATTCTTCAGTTTTACCTATTATTTAATTTTTCCCAGTTTTTAAAATCTGGTAAAATTGATTTGAAGTAAATAGAATTAAGGTATTAATTTAGCAAATTTTAAATAGCCAGGCCGGTTGGAATTAAGCTGGGGCTATCTGCGTACTACTTTCAACAAAACATCCAAATTTCATTAAAAAAAAATCAGATGATTCATTTTGAAGATATAGATTTAAATAAATGTAAGTTTGTGGGCACGTATAGAAGAGAAAAAAATGGGCACAGAAGGTTGAAATTTATATGGGACCAAACAATGGGCTAATTATGTCCTACCATCAAAATTTCATGAAAATCGATCAATTAATATTTAAGATATATGTTGGTTTGTAAAAATTATACGACAAACAGACACGGAACCGAAACGGTTCCCTGATGTCTGAAACGGATTTCTATTTTGGAATTTTTGAAATCGGAGACATAAAAAAAAAAATGGTCTTTTTCAAAAAGATTACATAGTTTCCGTTACCTTCGTTAAACTCGAGACAAAAATCAAAACAATTTTGATATATTTAAAGAAGAGGGGGAAAAAATAAATAAATTTGACAGTAATAGGTTTTAAAAGCATAAAATCATTTAAATAGTAAGTAGGACGCGAGGAAGCTATGTGCCTCATTAATTGGCTGACTATTTTAAGGTGGGAACCACTCACAGCCAATATATATATAGATTTTATATGTATATACATATTTGGTGTTACACTATAAATATTTACATTGACCTTTTTTTCCACCAAACAGACATCATTAGTGAAGTAACCAAACATTTAGAAAACTTTCTTTATATAGAGAACAGTGCATGTAAAAGTTAAGGCATAGGATACGTCCTTGACAATCTGGCAAATTTATAAAATAGAAAATAAAATAAAAAGAATGTTGACCATGGCAGCGATTTATTAGACAACCTCTAAAAAAAATTCAACAATGTCAGCAGGAAGTTATTGAAATACTGGACATGATTGAGATTAGACAGAAGGGAGAATAGTTTAGAAAACCAACATAAGTGGCGCCATGATTGGCCCGGGCGCCAGTACCTTTGTGTGAATGGGACTGGAACGGAGGCAGTCAGTTAACTCGACATTTACAGACGACATCTCAGTATTTCCGCTGCCTTAAACCTTAAACTGCGCCTCCAGTCACTAGATCTAACCTCGCCACATTATTTTCAAACATCAATTCAAAAATATTTACGTCATAAGAAGGTAACAAAACACGCGAGGAAACGTTTTTTTTCTCAAATTTCATACTTTTAGACTTCCTGTTATTTAGCAATGATCAGAATACAAGGACTATATCATTATCATGTAATGAAACTTGGGAGGCATAACAGTAAAAAGGTTAACAACTTCTTCTAAGAAGACCCTAAGTTATTTCATCTAGAATCTAGAAAATTTATTTGAACCTAATAGGAAATTCATTAAATTAAAATAGATGTATGACATATTCGTATATTCCTTCTTTGCAATAGCAATGGCCTATTTTTTCAGCCAAATCAGATTTATTTTCATCAATATTTCGAAAAACTAGGTTTTTTCTGAACAAAACGTATGTTTTTTAAATAGGCTACAAAATAGAATGTTTTAATTCAAATCGTCGGAACCGTTATTAAAAAAGAAATACAATTTTTATAACCTGCCATTTATGTAACCTTTCATATAAATAAAATATGAGGAAAGACAGAGTTGTCATTGTTTCCCATTACTTAAAACCACATAAAAAATTAAATAATAAAAAATTTTTACATAAAACATACATTTATTTATTAAATAATACATAAAAATAATAAATCATGGATATATTTATGGACATTGAATCCAGTGCCCATTTAGCAACCTTTACACCTCCCTCTTTGAAGATGGTTGCCATGGTGCGCTCTATTGGGGAAGTTTAGCACTAAAAAGTGAAAATCGAGCTACCTTCTATTACCTTCTAACTTTCTGGAACTATAATTAAATACTTCAGCGCTTCTAATGGCGAAATATTGTACTAAAAAATAAAGTAAAAACCAAGCAACCTCCTGTCATATCCTTACTTCTTAGTTAAAAAGGTTTTCATTTAACGTTAAAATAGTATGAAAAGCTAAATTTATCAACCTAAACCTAACTAAAGCCGCGATAAAAGAAAAGTTAGAAACAGTTCTCAAAATCAAAAAATACCGTCTATTGATCTACGAAACAACGAACACTGATAAAAAAAGAAGATTTACAATCAACGTCTCATTGAAAACCGGGGATTTTAAGTTCAAAACCAGGACACCTGACAACCCTATATCAAATACCAATTATACTAGAGTTTTCTGTACTAGAAGATCACAAATTTATCAGAGATTAACTGGTTTTTAGCTTTAACCACTTACAACAAATGTTTGCACCACAAATCTGACTCTATACCAGTTAATATATATTATCTACAGAAAACATTAAAGTAACGTACATAAGAGGATATAAAGTATATAAGTCTTATAAAGACTACCTTATGCAGCATATAAGATAAGTATTGAGAATTGGTTTAAAGTTTTCTAAGCTAAGGTTAATCTAGAGTAAGGTGGCTTTTCCTGGCTTTTAGCATTATTCGTAAAGGAAGACATCAACTAAAGAGCTCATCTCAACCCTTTTCCTCCAGGGCCCTATTAACTTCAGGAATCCCCAGCCTCCGGCTTTGGGAATCATCCTCCTCATTTAACTTCTCCTTTAACCACGACTTACTGCCAGAAGAAAACTCATAGACAGACTCAGATAACATATAACAACTCCAGCGAGGAAAACCAAGACCGTCTTCAACCAGATATGAGAAGCTATACGTTAGATAATTATAGCTGATTTGAAAATGAGAAAAAACCATTTATAATGGTACTGGCGGCAAAGAATTGTTATTTTAGATAATGAAGCCAAGGGAAACTTCTTAAAAGTCCAAAGACCTGTAAAAATAGTGTGCCAAATTGGTGTGGCACAAAGCTTCCTCGCGTCCTCTTTCGTTTACTTTAATGATTTTATGATTTTACACCCTATTATTGTCAAATTTATTTAATTTTTCGGCTGTTTTTTAAATTCAAAATTGTTTTAATTTATTACATGAATTAGGCCGGGCGCACACTGATATGCAGGTGACACAGTGCTGGGATTTTTTTATTGTGAACTTAAGAAATGTACGAGACAGCACGAATTTAGACGCAGAGCACCTAACCTTGAAAACCTTTTTAAAACGTCAAAAGACTTGTAAAATTAGTTTACCAAATTAGTGTGGAACATAGCTTACTTCAGACGGATGAAATGACCGTACAGGCCTTCCCCCTTAATTTATTGTGGATCTGACGCAGCAACGGTAGGACACGTTTTGCTAGTGCGCGGCAGTTGAGCAGGCCTCGTATGGCGCAAAACTGCTCTACCTTGCTCCGCATCTCAATTTTACGCGGTCTCGTATATTTCTGCAGTTCACAAAAACTGCCGTGCCATGTCCTGCGTAACGTCCAAGGGGGGCTTTAATAAAAAAGTACCCTTTAATTACCATGTAATGATAGATCCAAATTTTATTGCATAGAATATTTAGAGTACTTGAAAAGGTGAGGGGCAAGACAAACAACATCATTAACTTGCGCTAAATGGATTAAATATAGTAGAACTTAATCAGACAGAGGAAGATTTTGTTACCTATGATCTCACAACAATTTACGCGAGACAGGATAGACTTAAATGGAACAAAATATGTTATGATTGCACATGCACATAATAAATTCGGATTGAGCCATTTTATAATCAATGCTTCCTCGATTTACATTTTTTTTGCATAATATTTATGTCTTCATTTTTTTAAAATTAAAATTCACAGGTTTGGCAATATATTTTATGGCTAATATTTCAGGTTAGCGTTCGCAAAATGAAAGACACCAATAATCAAACCAGTATAATTATTATGCAAATAATCTAGAGAAATATTAAAATTCATTTTTAGGATACTTAAAAATTTTAGCTACTAGTATTGATTGAAGTAAATCATTTTTTAATGGGTAAAGAAAAAAAAATATTTGAAAAAGGCTCAATTTGCATATGAATTAATCCGCAGGGAGTTTATTTCTTATGCAAATACCAGAAAGCGTTTATTTTCAACATATTTACACGTTAAAATCTTAACATCACACATTAAGCTGGACAGGATGTACAATTATAAATTTGATATATTAGATAAGTTAAGGTAATAACCTTTTTAAAACGTCAGAAGACCTGTAAAAATAGTCTACCAAATAGTGTGGAACATGGCTAACTTAGAGTAAGCACAGACGCTTGAAATGAATCTAGGGTTAACTGCAGGCTACGTTCGACAAACCATCCAAATTTCATAAAAATCAGATGAGTACTTTTGAAGGTATACTCGTAGGTGTAGATAAACGTATGTCTGTGTGCATGTGGAAAAGAAACAAATGGGTGCAGAAGATTAAAATTTACATAGGACCAACAATAGGCTAATTTTGGCCTGCCATCCAAATTTCATGTTCAAATAATGTTGGTTCATAAAAATTAAGCGATAGACAGAGCGACAGACAAGACACGGAACCAAAAATATTCTCATTGAATGATGTCTGAAACGGATTTCGGTCTAGGAATTTTTGAAAAGAGGAGACATTAATAATGTTCGTTTATTAGAATGATCACATAGCTTCTGTTCCCTTCGGTAAGCTTGGATCAAAACCTAATTTTAAACTTATGAAACTTGTTTTTTTAACCCCCTCTTTGTTTTAAACAACAATATGCCCTACAAAAGTCTCAAAGGTTTGTGTGCTTGTCTCACCAAGACATTGAGAGACTCCAAGGGTAGTTTTATCACAGCAATTTTAAAATCGAGTCTTATCGCGAGTAAGACTAAAGCATGCACAGAAAACTCTAGGACAATGAGTTCTACAGTTTTCTTAGCGTATATTTAATACTTAATTAGACCAAGGGATACACAAGTGTGATTATGTATATTGTCCTAGGATACATTGGACTAAATATCCCTCTGTCTTAATAGTAATTTAGACCAAGGAATATAATACTACTTTTATATGTTTCTTTGTCTACATAACTACTAAGACAAAGAAAAAGAGATTTAGGGGAGTGCTTAAGTAAAAAAGTACCCTTTAATAACAATGTAATTTTAGGTGCAAATATCAGTGTAATTTCACTGTTCTCGTAATATCTCATTTTTAGAACATATAAAGATAATTAATTAAAACATAAATATCAAAATCAAATTTAAAAAATAAATTGGTAAGGCGTGAATTCTCACGTAAAAAGGGTTTCGTTGGTATTGTGANCATTTATAATCAGCTCAGATTTATAAAAACTCCAACAATCAGCTCATGCTTCAATTACTAGACGTGAGGTAAGTGCTACAATAATAGCATCGATTTAATGCAGCGTATTCTTTTGTCTTGAAGCTTCAAAGCAATTTAAAGGTTGGTAAAAAAAAACAACTTTTTTTTGTTCTTTAAGTCATTAAAAGTGGTAATATCTTCATTTAAAATATTGATTGATCTTAAGTCCATAACTATTTATAAAAAGAAACGTAATTTTTACTTTATGATTATGGTTATATTATTCCTACCAAGAAATTAAGTCATCGACAATCAAGAAAAATGTAGTTGGACTATTATTTAGGAGTCTAAATAATTTATTATCCTTGTCAAATAATAACTTAAAACATCAAACTCAATTATAATAAATTCAATGCATAGGAATAGTTTAAAAAAAAGGGTAACCTAATATCATGAAAGTCCCATCAGGGTCGACAAAACTAGAAGCTACTTTATAGTAAAGACTATTCATTCAGTTAAAAAAAAGTTAAAGGTAGGAAATAAGAAAATTTAATAAAGTATCACAACAACAAAAAATAGGGGTTAATGGAATGATTCTTAGGTAAGGTTTAAACTTCAAAATGGAAAAATAAAAAAAATAGGAAGAACATACCCAAAAAAGGGGTTCTTTTTTTCCTATCTTCTTGATGGGGTAAGAAGCCAAATACCAAAACTAGGAACCACTTTATTAAACTCGGAGATGGTTAAAAGGGAAGAAGAGGAAGATGGGATTCTATGAATTATTGCCGGCAATACAGGAAATATTCAAGCAAAGGTATAAGAGAAAGGGAAATTTAGGCGGGAGAAGAAGTTCTCTTAATGGCATAAGGTTAAGGTAAAGATGGCAGAGGTATGAAGAAGAATGATGGTAGGGCAGGTATAGAAGTAAAAGCGCGGGGGCGGGAAAAAAGAGGAGAAAAAAACCGCCAGTTCAGTTCAGTCCTGGAGAATTCCTCTGATTTAAAATGATTGAGGGCTGTAAAAAACAGACAAGTGGAGGGGGGAAGAATATAAAAACCGCTTCTTCAACAACTTCAGATTTAAAAGATCCAAATGGAAACCCTTCTATTTCTGGGTTCCTTTCCTTACTCTCTCCTAACTAAACAAATAAAATTTTTTTGAAAAAAAAGAAAACCTGCTGACTAGCGTAAGATTCAATTTTGCAAGAAAAAAAATAAATAAAATTCGAAGAAAGGATATTTTAGAGTTGCACTACGAGGTATTGAATTTTTCTAAATAAACACTAGAGAAATAATAACATTACCTATAACAAAATAAAAATGATCAATAAGAATTAACGAAAATTATATCGATATCAATAAAAAAAAAATAAAATAAATAATAAAATATACTGCCAATTGGTGTGGCACATAGCTTCATCGCATCCTACTACGTACTTTATTGATTTTAAATTTGCCATTAATTATTGCTTAATTTATTTAATTGTTTAGTTTTTTTACATGAATTAACGTAGGTATCAATTTAGCAAAAGTTAAAGAGCGCAGACGGTTTAAATTAATCTAGGGCTATCTGCGGGTAATAACTATAAAAGTTTCATACAAATCACATAAGTACTAATGAAGAACGAGTATAGGTGTGAATTTATTATATATTAATTTATTTATTTAATTGGTAAAATAACAAGACATCATACATAAATTGTTAGTTCATTATACGTTTAGATTGCAAATAATTACTTCAGATTTATTTAGCTGGCCTCAAAAGTAAAAGCGAATAAATGTTTGTTTGTGCGCACGTGGAACAGAAACAAATGAGAGCCGAAGTTGAAACTTATATGAGACCAACAATTAGCTAATTTTAGTTATTTAATTAATTATTTAGTACTAGCCGTTATGCCCGTGGCAACGGGCAGAATAAATATGGTGAAAAAAGAGCTATGTAGTTATACATAATTAAAATATTTAAATAGATATATACTGTTTAAATAGAAAGTTTTAGGCTGAGAGATTCAGTTTAGACGGATAGCTCAGTCGGTTTGATTCGTGACCCATGAGCTGGAAGTCACTGGTTCAATCTCAGCTTATGGCTCATCAATTTTTAACGTTATAAATCATTTAGAGGTGCGTCGTCGCCCGTCGGGATACTACTCAATCATATAAAAGATTTGAGATACGTCAGTAAACAAAAATTAACTGACACAAAATAATTTATCTAAACTCTAAACTTATAAAGTGGTCACAGCGGTCACGCGACAGATTTGAAGATGCATACAAATTTACAAACCCATTAATAAAATATAAATAACCAATTGAAAAACATTCGCTATTAAAAAACATTAAGGGGG
>KZ651103.1:137641-171341 GCA_001010745.2 Gerris buenoi | reverse complement strand
AGATAGTGAAAGTATTGTAATGGCGCAAAAACCAGATTTAGATGGATTTACAAGTTTTGAGGTCCCCTGAGTTCAGAACAATGTCTCTCTCTCGTCTGTAAAGACCCATGGAGCCTAATCCACTAATCAAATGATTTAGACTAAATTCGCGTACATGTTCAAAAAAAATCATAACCCGAGGCGAAATCGAGAAATTAATTTTAGCTCCAAATTTGGGGGCGCTACCCTTAAAAAACTCAGAAAAAACGTGACTCAAATAATATTTCTCAAAAATTGTCAGGCATTTTTTTTTTTTTTTATAAACAATTTTTAAGATTTAGTCCATTTTGCTTTGTCCTAAAGTAAATAGGACTAAACTTACCTTTATCTTAATAGTTATTTAGTCAGTTATTTATATCCAAAAAAGTATAGTGGACTAACAATCTAAAAAAAAAACCAAACTTTCTTCCCTTGGACTTATGGGTATATAAATTAAACATTAAAAATTAAATTTGTAAAAAAAAATACATTTTACTAGTAATAAATATGAAAGAATGTGTACTTTACAAATGTAGATGTCAACAATAACCACCAATGGCAAATAAATGTCCTTTATAATCAATAAAAATGATTGCAACTAAGGAAAATACTTCAAAACTGTAGGGTGACCCGAGTAAACAAGGGATTTATGTGTGTCGTTATTACGTCGCCGCCGGTTTCTATCCCACCCTACAAGAGCTACTGGTAAAAGACGTGACAAATACATTTTTCTCACAACTCTCGAAGTTGTTTCACAATTTATAACTATAATTGGTTTAAATTGAAGGGAAGTTAAGTAAAAAAAAAAAGAGAGAAAGTGAGTTAAAAAATTTAAACGTTCCGTAGTATGAGTACTACCAAAAACTTAAAAATTGAAGAAAGTGAGTTAGTTAAACAAGAAAACGAAAAAAACTATAAATTAATAATAAAAAAATGACAGAAGGGAAAAAAAGGGTTCTCTGACCTCTCTAACTAAACTCTTTTTTTATAATACCCTGTCAACTAGAATGACATCCATAACCAAATCTCAAGTCACATACCCTATCTAAGTCACATGCCCTTCATATAACACTGAATAAATAAAAAAAACTTTAACAAGTAAAAATAATTATTTCTAATGACATTGATCATTAAGAAAGCATGTTTATCTATTTGTGTTATAACCTAATAAAGATGTTATTAAATACACTAGGGGGTCTCCAAACTACGCCCCGTGACACGTTTTTATTCGGCTCGCCAAGCCACGGAAGACGTCAAGAAATTAACCTAAACAATACAAAGTTATAACTACTCCATAATTAAATGCACCTTTAAACATTGTAAAAGATAAGCAAGAGTCTTATATAAGTGTTTTTGGCCGAAATAGATAAGGTTTATAAGCTTATTATTCATATTCCCTATCAGTGTGAAGTTTGATAGCTGAATGTTGCTTTTTTCATCCGGCTCCTAGGGACCATTTTATCCAGATCTGGCCCTTCAACCAAAAATATTAGAGACCCCTTAAATAGACGGTACTACTACTAATTATTAATAATTGACCATAACTAAAACTAAGCACTAAACCGAGAATTTTAACTCCATAGTTACAAATAGGTACATATTTAGATTGTTACTCCCCCATGTTTTTTTTTAGAATATAAATGACTTTGTCTAAATAACTATTAAGACGATGGGATGTTTAGGCCAATGTACTTTGGGACAAAGGAATATCACACTTCTGTTTTTTATAAGAGGAGTAACATTCAAAAGAAGAACATTCGGTAAACCTTCTTTAGATTGTTACTCCATTCTTGATTTTTTTATAAGGGGAGTAACTATCTAAAGAATTGCCTACGAATATGAATATGGACATTTTTTAGTTGTGTCTATCTATCAGCTTCACCGTTAAATTTTTTGGCAAACGCATAGACGTTTATTTTTATACTAATTGCAACCTTCTATGCACATTTTTATCTATAGCGAATGTTTGCGACACAATTTTACATCCGAGCTTTACAAAAGGAAAAAGGTGATAATTCTGAAATACGAAATTGGTTTTGTCTACGAATTAAAAAGTTCCAAATGATAAATCCGTTTCAGACAAAATCTCTCTGCCGTTCAAAATTTTTGCGAATTATTATATATAACTACTCATCTAATTTTAAAAATATGTTAACGATACGTCTTAATTAGTCCAATATTAATTTTTACTCCCCCCCCCCCCCTCCCTCCCTGCCACTGGGAATAAAACAATCAACTTTGTTTCATTAACACCTTTAGGTAATTATTCATCCACATATTTTAGTTAGAATGTAATTTTATTTATATCTGACAAAAGTTGGGAGAAATATCCTAAAGACCCTAGAAGGGTGAGATTCACATCAAGGGATTAAGAAAAAGGGAAAAATACTAAAAATAGGGATGCCGATAATTCCAAAGGAAAAACCTATTCTTTTCCTTCTCAAATCCCTTTTACAGCTTTTAATCCCTAAAGGATTTCGGAAGGTTACAAAGATATAAGGATGAAAAGATACAAAGTCCTAAAACCCGTAAATATCTACGCTCTTTTACACTCTTACATATTGGACATATTTTAACAAACTATTTCCTACGACATTTTAAACCTAACATACAACATAACAGAATAAAAATAGTTTAATGCATTTATAAAATAGTCTCCCAATATAAAAAACAGAAGTGTGATATTCCTTTTTCCCAAAGTACACTGGACATCCCTTTGTCTAAATAGTTATTTAGTAAATTAATTTATATTCTAAAAAAACAAAAACAAAGGGGAGTAACAATTTAAAGAAGTATCATTTATTTGACCTAATAATTAACACAGTCAGTAATTCGTTCGATAGATACTAAAAGTATCCTAGTAAAAAAAAAGTAGATACATTTTGAAGTGTTTAAACAACCCAGTTCGAGATAACTGCCGATAATTGTAAAAGCCAATAAAAGGAATTTAACTAAATAAAGAGATAAAATTGAGGGTATTTTAATTGAAATCTAATAATTTTAACTTTTTTCTGAGTACCAAGAAAAAAGAAAAAGTTTTTCACCTTAACATAAATTTTTGTATCTGCTTCACTATTATTAATAACGATTCACATTTTATATTATTAAACAAAAGTTTAAAAAAAACTCATATTTCTTTTTAAGTCCTTACTGTTTGAGGCAAGATTGTTGTTTGAACTTTTAACAATGTCAGCAGAAAAAAACTTCTGTAAGCTCGTCTCTCGTAAGAAAAATTATACAAACTCACACACGCTTAGAAATTTTCTATCACATAAAAAAAAAGTCAATTACTGAAAGTGACCAAGAACGCCTATAAAAACTCGCTTTTGAACAAATAACTTCTCATATTTATCCAAGCAGGAGTAGGAGGGGGAAAAGCTTGCCGAGAAAATATGAGGAGCCCTTTCCAATGACTTTTTCTCGAGACCGTGAAGGGCTTGAAGGGACGAGGAAAATAAATTAAACCAAGTACAACCGCCCTTCTAAAAGAGAGGAAAAAATAGAATTTAAAAAAAAAAAAAAAATCCTCATTGACCCTAAGGGTAGGACCCTTAAGTGAGCAAGAGAGAGAAAGAGAGAAGAGAAAGGGCAGATATAAAATTCTCTAGATAGATATCCTTAGCTGAAAAAAAGAAAGATATATAATAACTCTTTGCTAAAGCGTAGGAGAGATATGTAGACCAAATGGCTAAAGTGAAAATGAGATACACTGACCCAAGTCAAATGGAAAAGAGGTATAAAAGATCTTAGCTAAACTGAGAGAGATATAGTCAAACCTTAAGATGTAAAAGAGACACTAGCTAAAACTAAATAGAAACTCATACAGTAACCCTTAGCTGAAAGGAAAAAAGAGATATAACCTTGAAATGAACGAAAAAGAGATATTGCGTTCCTTAACCAAATATGAAAAAAGATAAGAGAGAAGAAACAAAATTAAACAGAGAGAAGAATTCAGATAAAAGATACATAATACAAAGGAAAGAAAAACTAATTTCATTTTTTTAAAACTATTTTGCTTGAAAGTAGATATAAGTAATTAAATAAGCTAAGAATCAGTAGCAGAATACCCAGCAATTTTCTAGAAACATTTTTAAAAATAATACTGCAAAGGGTTTTTTCTATATTATATAATTAGTTGTTTAATCTTTTTATACTCTTATTCATTTGAAAATATAATTAAAGCTATATATTTAAACTATTTTCTCTCAGTACTCAACTTAGTAAGAAGGAGATGTATTTCTACAATAATTACGAAGTAAGGTAATTACGATGTAAGCTAATTAAGATTACGGTAAAATACATTTACAGATCCTTTTAAATATAAAAGAATATAAAAGAGAGATAAAAAAAAAATAATATAATAAATTTTATTTATGTATATATAAAAAATTAACTGAAATTACGTAAAAAAATGGGAGAATATTAAAAATTAAAGTTGATATAGAGAAGATAACATTTCTTTTTTAAAAACTAGAAGAGATACAAAAAGAAACTTCAGGATTATTATGGCAAATATTTTATCAAATGTGTAGGAGAAATGTATTGGAACAAATTTTGCTTCCGAGCCGAAGGTAACGAAAGCTATGTGATCGTTCTGAAGAACAAAAATTCCAAGATACTTTATGTCTCCAATTTAAAAAGTTCCAAGACAAACATCAGAGAACATTTTTGGTTCCGTGTCTGTGTGTCGGTCAATTTTTGCGAACCAACATTTCTTAAAAACTTCTCGTCTGATTTCAATGAAATTCAGATGGTAGGTCATAATTAGCCCATTGTTTGCCTCATATAAGTTTCAACCTATTCCATAACATCGCACAAATAAACACTTATTTACACCTCTATCTTTAAACGTACTCATCTGACATTTATGAATTTTTGATGGTTTGTCGACAGTAGCCCGCAGATATCATCCAGATTAATTTAAACCATCTGGGCTATTTAAATTTGTTTTCTAGGTTGATCATTTAATTCATGTAAAAAACAAAACAATGTTGACAGATTTAAAACACGTTGAGGGGGGGGGGGACTAAACAAATGTGACATTAATTGGTTAAAAAAGCATAAAATCATTTAAGTATTCAAAATAGGACATGAGGATCCATGTGCCACACCAAGTAGAAGACTATTTTCCTATAAAAGTTATTTTAGTACTATTTTTACAATGCATTAATATTTAAAAGTATAAGTATAAGTATCCTTTTCAAGTAATATAGCATTAAAACAAATTAATAATAAATAACAATAGCACAAAAATAATTGGAGAGAAAACAAATTTTTATCTTGAAAAAGTTTAAATTAGGATTAAAAAATAATCAATAAATATAAAGATAAAAGTAGTTAACGTCTACTTCTTTCTAATTTATAAACAAGGAAAAAATTTTTTTTTACAAAATTAAGGATTTCTTAAAATATTATAACAGGTTTTTATTTAACAAATATTTTTTTAAATTGACTACATCAAGAATTTTATTAGTATAAACAAAATAACTTTTTTATTTGTGGATACAAAAAATGCTTATAAGCTATTTTTAATGAATCTAATAACATTTTATTACTATAATATATAAAATATGCTACTTTTTAAATAATATGGAAAATTAAATAAGAAAAAAAATCTTAGATTATAAAAAAAAGATAATTTAAATATATTTAACATTACGGAGGTCTGGGCGACTTCTGCTTGACATTTATGTGACTGGTTTGAAAATATAAAACATCAGTTTATGTGTAGATCAAGGCATCAAGGTAAAACTTTAACATGTTTCTCAAAAATTAGTATTGCTAAAGTAATCTAAAGTTAACAAAACATGACCAATTAAAATAATTTAAACAGTGAACCGTTCTATAATAAATCTTTGGTTCGTGGTTTAGACGTAAAAGGTTTCCTCTTAGATTAGGCTTCCTTCTTATTAGAATGGAAAATAACAAAAAAAGAGGGACTGAGAGAATAACTGTTCCAACCAAACCTTACGAATAAGATTCAGTAAGTTACAACCAACCTAATTTTAAGAGAACAACTTTCCTAACCTAAAAGAGCAAGTGATCTTCTAACTTAATCTAAAAACCTAGAGAGCTTTTCTAACCTAAAAGAGCACGAGCACTTCAAACCTCATGAATGAGAGATTATAATTTTTCAAAAATGAGAGAGAGAGAGAGAGAGAGAGAGAGAGATGTTTTTCATTAAACTTCAAGAATGAGAGAGAGAGCTTTTTCACCAAAGCACATGAATGAGAGGGAGAGAGAGAGAGCTTTTTCACCAAAGCACATGAATGAGAGGGAGAGAGAGAGAGCTTTTTCACCAAAGCACATGAATGAGAGGGAGAGAGAGAGCTTTTTCACCAAAGCACAAGAATAAGAGGGAGAGAGAGAGTGCTTTTTCACCAAAGCACAAGAATGAGAGGGAGAGAGAGAGAGAGCTTTTTCACCAAAGCACAAGAATGAGAGGGAGAGAGAGAGAGAGAGAGCCTTTTCACCAAATTTCANTATGGGACGAATAGGAATGTCTTGTTTATGGATTTTGGGCAGACCATACAATGAAGGAGATGAGGGGTTCATGGTTCTAAGTTTAAACTTATCGTTAATATTAGGGAAAGAATTCTTATGTTTATTTAAATATGAATTAAGTTTATCTTGGATTTTTTTTGTAGGGTCTTCGGGGATTTCTTCAAAATCGTTTTTGTCTAAAAATTCGTGAATTTTTAAATTGTAGGAATTGAAATCTAATAAGACAGTGCTATTTCCTTTATCAGCTCTTGTGATAATAAGACGGTGATCTTTAATTTTACGTTGTAATTCCTTTAAAGTTTTATTTTCACAGGATTCTAATTTAGACAAAGTTTCTCTCGGTGGATTTTTAATTATTTCAGCTATCTCATGTTTAACAAGAATTTCATCTTCTTTTAAATGCGATTCAGAACTAACAGCTAGGTCAAACAGTTCTTTGTTTTTATGGAACATTTTAGGACAATATTTGAGGCTTTTGTTTAAGAGATTATTTTCGTTTTGATTAAGTGTAAGATTAGTTAAGTTTACAGTACGTTTATAAAAATTATTGCTAGGGATAATAATATCATTGTCTTGGGATTTGTTATTATTGACTAACTTGGCCTTTTTTAAATTATGAAGTTTCTTTAAAATAGAAAATCGTTTTTTGACAATAATTTTATGTATCTTAAAATCTAGGGTATTACAAAGCGCCTCCCACTCAAGAAAGTGAAGAGAGTTGGCTAACTTAAGATGTAAAATGTAAATATAATGTGATAAAGAGAATTTAATTGAGTAGAGCCTTTTCAATTCGTTTTTTATCCAAATTTTAATGGAAGCATTTATGGTTTTAAAAGCTACTGCAGATTTGAATTTAGAAGTTAAATTAATATATCTAGGTACTAAGTTACCTTTTTGGCATCGTTGATTAAAAAATAAATTAAGTTTGTTCTTCTCGTACATCAGAAGCAGCTTGTAGTATGTGGAGATAGATGTAGCTTGACTGGCTTTCTTAAGTTTCGTTTTTTATGTAAAAGCAAAGAGGGAAAAGTAAAAATCTCGTAAATCTATCGCTAAAACGGCATGAATAAAAATAAAATAAAAATGATTGAAAACTCGCTTATTCTCTTGATGTAAAAAGAATTTCAGTAGATAAACAAGAAAAAAGAGGGGTGAAAAGGCTTGTTATGTCGGACTCGACAAAAAAAAATCTCTCGATCAACAGTTATAAAACCAATGTGACAGTTCGTTAAATTCTCAACTGCCCATGCTCGAGGAGGAAGGGATTTTTTTTTTGGTAGGGAAGTTTATTTTTACGTTAATGGTCGATTTTTAGGGGGTTTGAAAGAGTGGGAAAAAAGAGGGAGAAAAAAGGGGGAAAAACGAGGGGAAAAAAATCTCTTTTTCCACAAATAGAGGTTGAAAGAGTTGTGACTACAAATGATTCGATTTAACATTGGGATTCATCACGGGTATGTTTCCCCTTTAACTATTAAACANAGCACATGAATGAGAGGGAGAGAGAGAGAGCTTTTTCACCAAAGCACATGAATGAGAGGGAGAGAGAGAGAGCTTTTTCACCAAAGCACATGAATGAGAGGGAGAGAGAGAGAGCTTTTTCACCAAAGCACATGAATGAGAGGGAGAGAGAGAGCTTTTTCACCAAAGCACAAGAATAAGAGGGAGAGAGAGAGTGCTTTTTCACCAAAGCACAAGAATGAGAGGGAGAGAGAGAGAGAGCTTTTTCACCAAAGCACAAGAATGAGAGGGAGAGAGAGAGAGAGAGAGCCTTTTCACCAAATTTCAAGAATAAGAGAAAAATAGCTTTTTCGCCTAATTTCAAGAATGAGAGAGAGAGATTTTTCACCAAACCACAAGAATGAGAGAAAAAGAGGTCTTTCGCCTAATTTCAAGAATGAAAGAGAAAGAGAGAGAGTGCTTTTTCAACTTAACCTCATGAATGAGAGCTTTTAGTATCTAACTGATTGATTGAAAGCCATTCATTACCCTGCGAAGTTAGGGTCGTCTCTCTTCCTCCCATCAGAGCTACCCCTCATACTGTACTAGAGGGTAAAATAGGGAGGGGAAAGGAACAGAGGCTATGAATTTGAAAATTTAAGAAAGAAATTTAGGTAAAAACAAAATGGTTAAGTTCTGCTTAAAATTCTCTTGAGACTTCTAGAAGATTCATAGGACAGAACTTCATTACTAAAGAGTGGAAATATAGGTATGAGAAAGAGAAGACAAGCAAGACAGTGTAAACAAATAGGAATGTGATATAAAATATACCGCACAATTATTATAACAAGATTCGAGTATAATAATTATTATATAACTGCTATGGTCATTTCAGTAGGTACGATATGTATAATTGTAACATTATTTCTTACAACAAAACAATGCTCAATTAATATTTATTTTACAATTTTTTAAGCCTTTTTATATAAACCTATTTATTTTTTTATTTTGCTATGTTTAAATTTTATTCACCATTATTTTAATTTGTGTAAGCACCCGGGCAATGCCGAGTACTCCACCTAGTGTAAAATAAAAATAAAAAATATTAAAAATTAATAAAAATTTCGAGCACTTTCTCTTTTAAATATTCATATTTATTCAATATTTATTATAAAGTCAGAATACTTGATAAAATTGGTAAAAAAAATCATAAAGTACACTAGAGTAATAAAAACAACAAGGTATTTACAGCCATAATTCTGCTAAAATATAAAAGCTAAATTATGACAGCTTTAATACTTGTTATATATAAATGTAAGAACCTTCTTATAAGTTTCCTTAAAAAAAAAAAAATAAGTAAAAAGCATTTATTTTCCTCGTTTTTTATAGAAGAGGTGTAGTTCAATAACCAAACAACGTCTTCACACAAAATAATTGTATTTGTACAATTTGACCGGTTTCGGCTGTTCTAATGCAGCCTTCTTCAGATAATCTACAAACCAGGTAACAAACTTAATTAAAAAGTGAACAAGGAAGTTACAAAAAATTAAAGTGACAAAAAAAAAGACAGACATTAACATAAAAAACCATAAAAATGTATAANAAAAATAAAAAAATTATAAAAAATAAAAAATTGTTGGCTAGAGAAAGGGATTAAAAAAGTGTTTTTTTTTAATACGGAGAAGTGTAGGTATGACAAAGTTGATGTTGGATATTGAAATTTGTTTTGGGATGTGAGAGATCAGAGGAGAAAAAAAGAGTTAGACATCAAAACATTCTTTAGACTCATTCGCACCGAAAAAACAAACAACTTCGAATATTTGCCATTGAGCTAAATTGATTCTTCCGAATTTAAAAAAAAACGAATGTTTATTGTTGAAAAACGAGAGAGGGGGATTTGGAAATAGAAGTATAGGATCAGAGTAATTAAACCGAGGGGAGAACGATGTTTACTCTGTTAGGGAACTTGTGACTGCCACGTGGTTCAGACACTAGCAAAAAGGACAAATAGTAAAGGGGGTGTCGCTCGGGATGTTTGAGAATTAATTTAAGGCACACGAGACTTGGATTTGCCGAAGGGTCTAGCAGACCAACGCTTGTAGGACAAGGGGTTGTAGAAGACCCCCTAAAACCTTGAAGGGACAAGTGGTCAAGATAATTAGCCCTTAGGGCACGTGAGCCAACTGAATAAACTACATCTAAAACAATCAAATCTTCAAAAAAAGACAATGGAAAGCAATTTTAACCATTTTATTATAAATACAAACTCGCTTTATGTATTCAACTTAACTATAATAGATGAAATGGTACAAAATTATCACAATACATACGTATCAAGTTACATAATTTTAAGAGCATTATCTATTTAAAACGAGTTACAAGACAAATTTAACTAATTAATCTTACATTTGGAAGCTTCTATGAAGATCATCTTAATGAATCATATAATCTGTCATTCCATGTAAACTTAGCCATTTGTTTTTTATACTAAAAAGCAGATTTCAGTGCCGGAATGTGGAAGAAAAAATTACTCTAACTCAATTACTTCCACATTCTGCCACTGATGATGGTCTAACTAAGACTATAAGCTGTTTTGTAGTATAAAATAAACACATTACTCTTATTAGTTGTAGGTTACCCTTTTATTTCCTCTAATTTTCTTCTTTTTATTACTGGTCTTATATTACTTTGCTTTGTAAGTTTCATCGCACATTTCCGTTACCCCAATTTTGAGCCACTTCCCGTCATTCAATCTCCCCCCAAATTTTGCACATAGAAACAATTTAGGTGAAGAATACAGAAACTAACAACAACAAATTATTAGGTGTATAAGACATAAATTAAAATAAAACACTAATTAAATACATGTTTTTTCTTCGAGATAATTAAATATTTTAATAGATTTTAACATGTACAATACAAGAATTTTTAGACAATGTGAAGACCACATCTAGCAGAATGAAAAGTATTTTTAATACAGTTCAAATTGAATAATTACAAGATAAAAAGAACTTTTTATAAACTACGTTTTTTAATTCAATTAATTCATTTTTTATTTACTTGGTTTACTTATTCTATTTTGCTGTCATTCAATGTTTACCTCTCAAAAAAAATGAAGGATTGTAAATATTGGGATATGACAAAACAAATAAAATAACATGGGGCTTTTTTCCAAACTAACTTTCCATGCAGCAAATTTGCTGAAAACGAATTAAATTCTGCTGAAAAATTACTAAAAGCATTAAAATAATGCAATTGTCACCGTGTTCTGAACTGTTCTGAAAGTTTCAAATGTTTAGCTACTCGGGATGTTAGTTAAAATTCGATTGCAAGATTTGTACCGGACAAACAAACAAACATACAAACAAGAAACCAAGTTAATAAAAACGTAGTAAAAAATAGTATGTTAACAAGGATAGTTGTTTTTAATGCCTAAAGATGCCTCAAGAGAAAATGGAAATATCGCAAACTGGAGAGGCGTTTTATTTTAATTAATGCCCTAAAGAACTAAAAAGAAACAAATTTAGTCAGGTTACGTGAGAAGTGAGAGTGTTATTCCTTAAACTAATTAACTTATAAAACTAAATACACACTACCTCTACACCTAATTAAATTTTAATTGTTTATTAAATTGTAATGATTAATGATGTAAATAATTCACGTTAAATGTTTATATACATCATATTATCTATTCGAATTTGAACTCTCTGAAACTCAGATCCAAAATCTAGAATATTAGATCAAAAGTCTATTATAATTATTTATACTTTGCTTAATCCTAAAACTAAAAGCTAAATAAACAAAAGCACTAGTTAAGAATTGAGAAAATCATGTGTTTTGATACAGTACACAAATAGAGACCAGTACAGAGTCCATAGGGCCTGGGAATATCAGCAAACTCTATGATATTAACTTACACGTATTACACTCCAAGCATACACTTATACATATATTTTTACTTGATCAATTACATGAATCTATTATGTAAATAAGGCCCCTTTTTGAAAACTTCTGGATACCAACTAACAACTTGCCTGGAAATAGATAAGATAAAAACTTTAAAACCATTTTACAGTTATACGGTAAACAATGTCACCTAAAAGGTAAAAACTGTTATCAGGACGTGACTGGTAAAGACAAGTTAGTAAGAAGATATACTTGATGCCAGAACAAGCAGTTACTTTCGAACCGTTGTCGTTTAAGTTACAGTAGAGGTAATAACTAACTTGAAACAAAAATATCCACTATCCTGAAGTAACTGTTACTTATTATTATTATACTTTATTATTAAGGAGATTATGCGCTAATAATGATAATTATTAAGGGCACATTTAAAGTAAATTTTAATGAAATATAAATGAAAGGATTAATGTAAAGTAGAATAAGGTCTTTATAATCGCAGACGCGGAATTAGAAATCAGTCATGATTAGCAGGAAATAAGCGAAGTGATTATTTGTCAAAAATAATATAATAAGAAGAGTTAACTACATATAACATTTAAGTTTTAGTTAGAGTATCGGAGTATGAGCTTAACACGCTGAAGTGATTCTAAAAATGTTTGCTTCCTAACTTACGAAGGTTACGGAAGCTATTCGATCGTTCTGGAGAACGAACATTTTTAAATATCTCCAATTTCAAAAATTTCAAGACAGAAATGTTTTTTAGACATCAGGGTTTTTTTTCGTCCCGTGTCTGTCTGTCGGTCTATACCGCTAGAGTTTTGCGATCTAAAATGCGTTAAAAATTACTCGTCCGATTTTAATGAAATTTAGATGCTAGGTCTTAATTAACACATAGTTTGTACCTTTTATAAGTTTCAATCTAGTGCGCCCATTTACTTCCCTTCCACATATTTACATCTATCAACTGATTAGCACTCTATTTTTAAAAATTTGGTTCTTCAGAACGATCACATAACTTCCTTTACCTTCGGTAAGCTTGGAAGCAAATAGGGGAAGAAACAATTAAATAAACTAGACAATATTGGGTAGTAGAAGCATCTTTTATATAATCGAGTAGTGTCCCGACGACGACAACTCACGTTAAAAATTGATGCGCCATAAGCTGGAACCGAAGCCGGGGCTCCTGGGTGAAAGCCAGATACTTAACCCATTGCGCCATACCTATATAACAAATATCGGAGCACAAAACTTCCTATTTAAATGTTTTAATTTTAATTATAACTGCATACAACTTACTATTTAAACGGTATATATCTCTTTAAATATCTATTTTAATTATAACTAATTATCTCTCAGCTCTTTTTCTCAACCATATTTATTATTCTGCCCGTTACCGCGGGCCTAACGGCTAGTAACTTAGAATGCGAAGAAGCTTTGTGCAACACTAATTGGGTGACTATTAGGTGCTTAACACGACAGACTTCTAAACAAGATATAGAACAAAATATAGTTGTGGGGTTCCGTGGTCCAACATTCCAGCCACCTGCTAAATAAACCATCTTCGATCGGCTCCTTTATCTACATCTCCCCTTACTAGAAGGATCACCTGTCTCTTTATCAGAATGATAAAACAGCAATCTTTGGTGATGGAGTCTCATTTTCGAGGTGATCAAATTGCCTTACCATCGTTATATTGATATATAAATGTCATCAATTCCCTTCTACATACCAACTTTAGTACTAACCTAGGAATGATCATTAAACCGAACTGCAACGTACAAAGTCCAGACATCGCACAAGGCCGACCTTACTCAAGTTAAAAACTCATTACTCTTTGTTTATGTCCTGTAATAAAAGTTCAGAACAGGTTCATAGAGTAAAGCAATAAAGATCACTCAAGTTTTACCTGCCGCTATTGGAGCTTTACAATGTGAACAGTCTGGGTTCAGAATTAAGGGGGATAATGTGGAGGAGTCATTGGTATTCAATGTTAGAAAAGACGAAAGAGACTGTCCTTATCTGAGAGGAAATGGATCTAGTGTTTAGTAATAAGATCATAAAGGGAATTCGATCCTATAAATGTACCACTTGACGTTAGGTTTAAAAGGCTATTAAAAAGGTCGTATGTCAGACTCGGTTTAAAAGGAATGAGGTTAAGATTAGGAAGATAGGTAAGGCACGTTGGTTCTATACTTGAGTCAGGTGGCAGGTAACAAGTACTCGAGATCATTTCAAGGGGCAAAGAGTACAGTGAACCTGTAACAAGAACCAAGGCAACTCAGGTAATAAAACTTAGCTCGTGCCGTCTGTTGACTTCGCTATCCAACATCCGATAACTCTCTGTTGTATGGATAAGATTGATGAACAAGGAAATAACAGTTTTCAATCTTTAAGCCTTCAAAAAAATCTAAATCTCCCTCAAGCTAAAGGAACCAAATCAATCAATCAGAAATACCGTAAAAAACACCTTCATGTTCTAACGATACAAATTGGAAACAAACCACTATTAAAAACCACCATAGGAGGAGTTAATAACAAGATCAATCCATTAAAACCAGTTGTACTTTATCCCAAACATGGAATTAGGGCGGGAACCAATGACCTTGCTCCTAAAGCAGATCATTACAGTCAACTAGTTTACTTTATTCAATACTGTGCACTTGCTCGCCTACTCTTTGAAATGTGGCAGATGGCGCCCTGTCGAAAAAAATTGTGAACATGTATCTTTACCCACACCTCATAAGATAAATTGAACAAATACATTTACATAAGTATAAATCATAGCATAAATTAAAAACGAGTTTTGATACATAATATATGTCAAATCAAACTCTTATAACCATAAAAGATAGATTGATTAACTACAAGTATAAGAGATACACCATAGAGTAGATACATGACTATTTCTTCTTCTTGTTAATTTAAACAAGTAATTAATAATTAATAAATAATTAACAAACAAAAATTAAGCGAATTACTATCCTTTATCTTAAAATTGTAGCCCAGGGTCGAAATTAATTCTAGAATAAAAGGTAAGCACATGTATTCTCCCTCTCAAACCGCATTCACAAATAAAAACAACATTTTTTAGTACGAGAGTAATCTCTTTTTGAGTGCGTTTTTTAATATTTTACTTTTTACCTCTCTACTATAATTAAAGAGGTTTTTTTTTATTGGTGAATTATTGTATGGGTCCTTTTATTATGAGTATAACATATTAGTTAAGTATGGATGAGAAATCAAAGTTGTTGCTTTTAGGGAATTTTCAAAGTATAGAGATTCATAGAAAATCGTCATAAGCAGATTTTAATGTAATTTTTATCTAGCTGTAGTTTATTGTAGCGGAAAACTTTTATTCAGCGTTGTAAAAAACTTATATCGTCTGCTTTACAAAGGAAAACTAAAAATATGGAAAAAAAAGAAAGGCACTTGAGCGAAAGGAGTAAAACATTAGCAGCAACTAATAATTTTGTAATTTACACCCAAAATCAGAAGAGTTCAAGATCAGAAGCAACTACTATAATAGTACATTACGCGTCGAGTGTGGAAAGTAGCATTTTGCATGCGAGTGTGGAGTTTGCACCCGAGCGACTGCGAGGGTAGTAAAACCACACGAGCAATACAAAATGCCGTTTTCGCACGAGTTGAGTACAGCACTTTATCTACGATTGTTAAATTTGAATAATAAATGCAGAAAAAAATAATCAACTTCCTGTATTTCTCTGTAGCTCGAATTTCTCTTTTGATAAAGATGACATCAATTCGTTAGTTGTATTTTGTGCCGAATTAATTATTTCGGAAGGCGTACTATTCTCCTCATATTCGTCATAATCACTTTAATCACTCATTGATATTCACAAATAAAAACTCGATACAAACAGTTACTTTTATTAAATAAACATCAAATTAGTTATGTTAAATGTAAACAAACTCGCTAATCGTGTGTAAAGTTTAAGAATTCTTCTTCTTTACGGCGCTAGAGGCGAAAAGAAGAGGAATTCTTCAAAACTATGAGACACGCATGCGCAATTAATACAGGTGCGTAAAGAATCACTTTCTACGAATCTAAACAGAGATACAATGTTTATATTACGTATCAATCGTAGATAAAAGTAATTTATAACTTGGGTAATATATTCTTTTACAAGATTCAAACACTAAGGTGCAATAAGACCTTTTTGAAAACTGGGCATGCCAAAAAGAACGAACGATTTCTCCGAATGCCAAGAAAAGTCTTAGAATACACAGGGAGCGATGTACGGAAGATCCATGAAAAATAGTTCTCCATAGAGGCAGATTTATAATAGAGTAGGCTTAAGGCTAGTACACACTTAGGAATTATGATACAAAATATGGCATAGAAACTCTTCAAAAATGTTTCGAAACAGCCCTCATACAAAGTTCAATGTGTCTAGAATGTTTCTATACTGTTTAGAGACACTTTTTTTTGTTTTTTAACCAAATGAAAAACATGATACAAACAATGTCATGCAACATTCGCTAGTGGAGACTTTTCCGAGACAGTTCAAACAAGTTATAATTGTCTGCCATGTTGAGCACTCAGAAAACTATTCAATTATGTAGAAGAATTACATTCTCATATTTCTTTGACGGATATTGAAACATTTAGAGTACAAGAATAGAGAAATAAAAGGAGTAGGTAACATCGTCAAATCTCAAAGTTTCTATCGCAGAAACGTCTACTGCTGTTTTGAAATTTTATACTTTCAATCATTTACAAGAAGAATTTTAAAATTCTACAGTAGACATCCTTAAATTTACAGATTCTCGAGCTGTCTTCCAACATAAGTACATCCAAAAGATTTGTTGTGTGCATATTTACGGCAGCAAAAAGTTTTTTCCCACTATCGCCGGCAAAAGACACAGGAAGCTACATTTATGGAAAGATGTAAAAAACAGAGGCTGAAAACTTTCTCAAGTATTGCAAATAAAATAGACTTGTCAGATTGTATCTCCTACTCCCTAAGCTAATAATAAATCGTTCTGTCTTTAGAAAAGCGTTCGTAAGATAATTTAAACTTCGCTTAAATTCAAATTGTGCTTGCAAAAAGTTTCTTTAATAATACAGTCATGGACTTTATTGCATTACGAAAAGACAATATAAACTTAGTTTGTTGTCAATTCAAGAATCGCTATTATAAGATAGTTTACTATTAAACATTTAGATTAAGTCGAAACTTACCGAACGAAAGGATATTTATAATTAAACTTTAAAATTCATTATTTATAACAACAAAGATACGTTTTAGTGATCTCAGATCTATAGTAAGCTCTTCGAATGACGATGAAACCATGCATATTATTTTAAACCATTCTTGGTGAGTGAAACCATGAAATGACAAAAACTCTAGTCAAGAAGACTATAATATTAGACTATTCTAGTTCAACCATTTATGATGAGTAAAACCATGAAATTACAAAAAAACAAGCCAAGAAGACTACTCTAGTTCAACCATTTATGATGAGTAAAACCATGAAATGACAAAAACTCTAGTCAAGAAGACTACTCTAGTTTCTAGTTCAACCATTTATGATGAGTAAAACCATGAAATGACAAAAACTCTAGTCAAGAAGACTACTCTTGTTCAACCATTTGTGATGAGTAAAACCATGAAATGACAAAAAATTCTAGTCAAGAAGACTACTCCAGTTCAACCATTTATGATGAGTAAAACCATGAAATGACAAAAACTCTAGTCACGAATACTACTCTGCTTCAACTATTAGTGATGAGTAAAACCATGATAACACACAAAACCCCTAGTCAAGAAAACTACTCTAGTTCAACCATTTATGATGAGTAAAAGCATGAAATGACAAAAACTCCAGTCGAGAAGACAACTCAAGTTCAACCTCAACCATTTGTGATGAGTAAAACTATGAAATGACAAAAATACTCTAGTCAAGAAGACTACTCTAGTTCAACCTCAACCATTAATGATGAGTAAAACCTTGAAATGACAAGAGTCACTCAAGAAAGCTACTCTAGTTCTATGTAGAACATAAAGCCGACCATGTACAGGAAAGAATTTAGTTTCGGATGAGAAGAAAACAGATATATTTTTATTATTAAAAAAAAAATCAAGGTTCTGTTATATATACGTATCTGTGTTTTTTTCTTCTTTTTTTTTTTGTATTCATGGGAGGGCACGATTCCGGCTTATAAAAACCATAGAAGAAGAAGAAGAAGGATCCCTAAAGGCATCACGCATGAATGAACTACACATCTAGCCCTCTAGATCACGAGGACGAAACCATCCAAGGTAAGGCAACCGAAACCTTCTTCAGGAAAGAAAAGATAATATATTAAAGTAAAGCTTCAAGCATCACAAAAAAACCGAGCTAGCTCCTCAGTTTTTTTTTATTGAAAATTGAATAATATTCTAGCCAAAGTATTATAGGATTTTTATTCAAGAAGGATGTTATCCAAGAAGATGAGTAAGTATATAAGACATTTAAATTTCTCGGGATTTGAATTTAAAGCTACAAGTGCATTAACCTAGATACAAGAGAAGAGAATATATCATACTAAGTAGCTTTCAGATGCATTATCTTGTCACGTGTTGAGGTAAGGGTTTCATCTTGCTATAATACAAATATTTTAAATAATCAGTAAACACACCTGAATAAAATATTTAAAAAAAAATTAAATATGAAAAAAACTCCTTGGTTTTATATAATTTATTTCCAGTCATACATAATCAACGTTCACTCTACATTTATTTAAAGAGCCCGCCAGCCAAATCTGACTATTTTTTAAACAGGCAAACTCAATGAATTTCCGAGATAAAGAAAAATAGTGGAAATTTAAAATACATCCAAAAAAAAGTTTAAAAAAATTATTTTGAAGCAAAACATCACTTAAATGACGATCCTCATTTAACCTGCTCTATTCGAGTTAGTTAGCGTAATTTTTCATCACTTTTTTCAAGATTTTTTTTCCAGGGGGTATATAGGGTTGGGACTTCGATATCATTATATATCTAAAATATCGATATATCGGACCCAAAAATATCGATATTTTATATCGATATTGAACTGGGGTAGTCGGTAGGTTTTCGATATATCGGAAAATCGATAATTTCTTCCGATATATCGACTGATATCGATATTCATTAACTCGATGTCGATATATCGGAAATATCGATATATTCTTTTGATATCCCAACCCTATATGAAACCCAGAGACAAAGATCACTTAGGTGGGTCCATTGAGCAAACCTGGGGTAGTGAAGAATTCTCTCCCTGATTCTTCTATAGTCTGAGCAGACTGACAGACTCATAAGGAGTCAGGAGTCTGTTCAGAGCCAGTCCCTTAAACTCTTCTTCCTCTTAAAGGGAAGAAGTGGCAATCTAAAGGCTGGCCATCTAAGGCGTGCTAACGCTGAGCAGAAGCTAAATAGGTGAATAGGAGTTTCATCTTGTTTTCAAGATTTGGCTAGGTATCGCATGAATTTCTCTGAATCTCGTAGTAACAGTAACAGTTGTGTCAATAAAACAAAAACAAAATGTTCATTATTAGGCCCCAAATAATCTAAATAACGGCGTCTTAACAGAGAAAGGGTAACTACTATTATGGTAGGGCCCTATATTTTTTTGTGAAGAACGTCCGATACTGTGAAGGTTGATTTCGAGCGCTGCATAACGATGATCCGTGACTTCCTTCTCTCTGAGTTACGTCCCCACCAATATCCTCTGAGAGGTTTTGGTTTCAGCAGGATAGGGCAACTGCGCACACTTAATGCGCGTCTATGGTCCCTACAAAGAAGATCGTTTCCAGGTAAGTTAATATTGTGCTAAGGTGATATTCCAAGGGCCGAAACAATTGCTAGATCTGTCCTCGAGTAAATTTTAAATGTGGACCTGAGGCAAACCTGTGGAAAATAGAAACGTTTAGCTTTACAAGGCTTGAAATTTGACAGAATTGCGAGAGAATATTCATGCGATCCCTAGCCAAATATTGGATAGAGTAATGACAAAATTCGCCAACTGACTCATTCAATGCAGGTCGTGCAAATGGAGGTCGTGAGGTGTAAGTGATGTTATACAATGGGCTAATCATAAGAATTGCAAGAGAATATTCATGCGATCCCTAGCCAAATCTTGGAAAGAGTAATAACAAAATTCGCCAACTGACTCAATCAATGCAGGTCGTGCAAATGGAGGTCGTGAGGTGTAAGTGATGTTATATAATAGACTAATTATTATTATTATTATTAACTTACATTCCAAATTTCATTAAAATCGGACGAATAGTTTGTAAGATATGGTGGTTCACAAAAAGTGAAGAACAGATCGAAAGACTGACAGACCGACAGACATATAAGGAGCGAAAAATATTCCTTGATGTCTAAAACGGATTTCCATAATTATTTTGTTCTTCGGAAAGATCACATAGTTTCCGTTACCTTCGGTAAGCTCGGAAGGAAAAAATATATTAATAAATAATCATCATATTGTAGGCAAGTTAACAAAAAAGTAGTTCTTTTTAAATTTAGTCACCGAAGTAAAAGAAAATGGTACATTGAGCTTGAATATCTAAGGATGAATAGGAAGTTACAAGATTCGGTTGACTGAGTCCTTCCATGGAATTCAGTCTACAAGAGACGCCACCAACTTCTCTCAAAACAGCAGAAATAAAAGAAAAACATCTATTCAGAATTCAACGAATAAAAAAAATACCTTTAATTATTACTTACAAAGTCGAAAAAAATCCATCCCACGAATATTCCTTCTTTGTCCTTAGAGAAAAACATTTGTAAAGAAAACTTAAAAAGCGAGAAAATTCAGCAACAAAAAGTATTCTAGGCTCCGAAGTACAATAAATTAGTGAAAAGTGAATTAGATGAGATCGATACGTCGGGCCTCCGTGCGACAAAAGTGATGGTTCCATAACAAAATGAGAGTTCCTGAAAAAGGAAGATTTTTATTCCGTGCTAATTTTGATTACAGAACTGTTTCATCTAAGTCTTAAGTCTTCATATTAAGAATCTCAAAATTATTTTTAAAATCTCCACTTGTTTCGAATAGTTTAAATATTGAATTCCAGTTTTTCAAAGTTGTTGGCACTGAACTTGAAGCAATTTCATCTTAATAGGATACTTCTTTGATCCTTATTCCTTTATCAACGCCTTTGAATAAATTAATTTTTTCTAAGTTTTTTATTATGAACATTTGTTCGATGAGTAATTACGCTGTAAAAAGTTAAGACCTTTATATAAATCCGAAAATAATTCTAAACTGAGAGCTAGAGATTACTCTATAATGTGCAAAGTTGATTTCAATTCCATTTAAACTAATGGAGGTAGAGCACGCAAAATTATTAGATACCAAATGCAAGAAACTCCTAAAAACGGACCTAAGAAAATAAAGATAAAAACATTTTCGTCCTATAGAAACACTTTTAATATATAGAATTCGTGGGATATTAAAAAAAATCGTTTATACACAGATTTTAGTAGAATAGATGTTCGTAATAAGAGCTGAATATAATCTAAAACTTAAATGCAATGAAGACATGCTAAAGATATCCAGGGATTTCACTTAGCTCTAAAAACTACTGCTAGATAAAACTAGAGCATCGACATTATCATGTCTGGGCTATATAGACTGTTATCAGGTACGATCTTCATCCATTCATTTCTATCAGACGCTTTAGCTCGCCATCCTCTGATATTCTTTGCTATCAGATCATTTTCAATTATGTTCATCCTTCTGGTCCAAAATCGATCTATCCTTCTTCGGTTACGGTTAAATAGTCTTCTTCTTTACATTTGATTTGTTTAAGGATTCTATAGCCGCTGGCGTTATCTCTAAATGGTTTATCTAATTTATCCTAATCTATTCTAAAACTTCCAAAATGGTATGAAGTGCTGAAAGACAATGCTTAATATTATTGCTAACATGTTTTACTCGGATAAAATTCAAAAGTTTTAGAACTTAACAAAAATCGGCCCGAGATACCTCAGCCGAACGTTCTCATATATTGCTGTTAAGTTCTTATTGTACAGAGAACCCATTTCTTTCCATTATACTTCCTCCTGTCTCCTGTATCTTAAAGTACTATTATCTTGAAAACTTTGGTAGGCTTATACCTGAGGCTACACAAAAAGCTACGCTATGTTCGCTATAAGTACGAAAAATAGCTTTCTACACTGAAAACAAAAGTGGCCATACAGAATTCTATATACATAGCATACCCAATTCAGCGGGGAAAAGTAATTACATGCGTACGCAATTCTGTTCCTCGCGATGTTTCAATGTTATCTACGTCCCCAGAGAGTTTGATTGGTAATCAAAATTCGAAATACTATAAATACTAAAGGAGAAATAATCAAATTCGTTAAAATGTAGATTAATGTGATGATTTCGTTCCTACAGTGTAAGCTGGCACATAAAAAAAGTTATTGTGTGCGCCATCACATTACTCTTAATATAGGTAAGATGGACCCTTCAGGTGTGAACTCAACACAATTAAGTCAAAAGAAATAAAAAAACAAATTAAGTCATTTGAATTGAGACGTTTTGACCCTTTCTCGTTGTAAAGTCATCCTTAAAGTATAACTGAGGATGATCTTACGATGATCTTACCATGGGCATATGCATTCAGTAAACCCTTGGCACCTTGGGATGAAATCATCACACTAATCTATGTATTGTACATACTTATAAAGGGTCCACCTTACCTAAGAATCCAATCAAATAAGGTGAGTCCAACGTACTCTACATCACATTATTTTGACTACACGCACTAGCGTATATAAGAGAAAGTAATAACAGGGTATCAGTACAAATTAGTGTGACGAACGTAGACTTCTTTGCTCCATGTTATAGAGTAAATAAGTCTATGAAAAAGAAGAAGAAAATATAGTTAATAAGGGTTAAAAGAACGCAATAAGGGTTGTTACGTGGACTTGAAATAGATACACAAAATCCATTAACACGGAATAATAACCACGAGAAGATGATGGGATGTGACTGCTTGACACAATCAAAAGAGAAAAGGGGAGTTTTGACCTATGATCATCACTATGACAAACTGAGGCTCTCTTGTTCTTATATCTGTAATACATCAATCGTCTTAAAGTCTCAGTATCAACCTACCCATAGCGTAAAGAGAAGAAAAATTACGCGTGGTGTCACGGGACACCCGGTAGGAACTTACATTTTTCATTAAATATACTTATAAAATCACACTGCTAAGTACGTATACGTTGCTAACTACTTGCACATGGCAGAGTTATAAAAAGAGACAAAATTAAAAGTAGTTAACTGTTTGTACCTAGCCGTTGTTTTCTTTATTTTAAACGTCCCAGTTTAAGACGTTTTTAGGTCCACTCTAAATTTAGCAATCTTTATCACTTCATAACAGTGTCGGTGTTCGTTTTACAAAAAAAAAAAAAAAAAAAATTAAAAAGTTTTTTTGTCTCATTAAATAGATGAAGTTACAATTTTTCTTGGATTAAGTACGCAGTATTATAATAATATACCTAATATATTCAAATAAGCGTCAGCACAGATCAATTTTACTCTTAATAAGACCGTGATTATATTTTCTATATTTACAAAACAAAGAGACATTTTGACATGTAACAAAAATAAACAAAACAAGTCAAGTAACAGGCTTCCTTAATAACATTTTTTTCCCCGTCCTAAAAATTTTTGAAGCTTACGTTTACGCGAGCGTTGCGCGTGAACGCTTAGGAGGATAACGTTGTCCAACGAACTCAGCCTGGGCATTGGTAAAATGAACATGTGTACCAAATTCCAACTAACTCGGTGATCTGTTACTCAATTTATCGTCATCAGTAGATTTCGTGACGGTGATTTTGGTCTTTTTTTCGGATTCACCCCCGGGCTTCAGAACATACCATAAGGAAATTCGTTTCAAAAAAACTGTTTCACAAATTTTACAAATTAGGCGTCATATGTAAATATACCTTAACGAAAATGATATACAAGGAGATGGAGGGATCTAAAGAATAGATCAACTTTTACAAAAAAAAAAGTTCTCCTCCCCTTGACTTCAAAATATACCTATTCCTTTGGTTTATATGAAGATAATGAATATGAAATAACGTGTTACGAACCCCAAGGTGAAGGCGAGAAGCTAATCCCCCTTCTGGAGCCTTTTACCAATCTGCAATGAGTTTTCCCTCCGAACCGAACCAGGCGGAAAATAAATAAAGACAGGAGGCTGGGCGAGGAAAGCCGAAAGCCTTGACACTGCTTGCAAACAATACCAGGCGCGAGGTTTAGTTTAGAAAGCCTCTCATTAACTATATCAACTTTTAGATAATCCTTCTCCCTGAAAAGGACAGGAGCAAACTATATATTCATGGATTATAAACAGGTAATTTAAAACTTTCCTTTATTTTTCCCTCTGACGAGTTTTAAAAGTTAACTAATATACTAAATGCGTTGAAGTTTCACAGAAAAGTTAAAATAAAAATATACTTTTAATTTAGTTGTTTTTTTATCAGATGTAATAAAGAGACATTTTTAGGACATTTCATTATTAATTCGTTTTAAAAATTTAATGAAATCAAGAGCGATTTTTTTTTCACAAAAATTCCGGTTTTTTAAAAGCCTTTAAAAAGTCTAGTTTAAAATAAAATTATTTCTTTTTTTTAAGTCAAAAAAATAATAAAACTTAAAAAAAAAAAAGTTATTACATTAGATAAGATTAATGATTAAACGAATAATAATTTTTGGTCAACTCTAGCGAAAGTAATTGATTAACATTATTATTTTTTTCTTCGATTATAATAAAATAAACTTCTTGATTATAATAATACATATACATATAAGAACTACTTATTAGAAACTAGTAATTTCATAACCAGAGCGATAATTTTTAAATTCAAATGGTAAACAGCAATTTTTGTAAAAACTTCTTAAAGTATAATGTTATTAATTAATTTTTCTGAATTACTTCATTTTTGTGCACTTCTTAAGATTGTTAATCCTGCTATACAAAATCAGAGGGGAGTAACAATCTAAAGAAGGTGTACGGGATGTTCTTCTTTATACTGTTACTCCTCTTATAAAAACAGAAGTGTGATATTCCTTTGCCCAAAAGTACATTGGATTAAACATCCCCTTATCGGCACTTCTTTAGATTGTTACTCCCCTTATTAAATAACAGAGAGGAGTAACAATCTAAAGAAGGTGAACGTAATGCTCTTCTTTAGACTTTTTCTCCCCTTATGAAAACAGAAGTGTGATATTCCCTCTGTCCAAAAGGTCATTGGACTAAACATCCCTTTTTCTTTATAGCTATTAAGTCAAAGGCAATTATATTCTAAAACAACACAGGGGGGAGTAACAATCCAAAGGAGAACCCAATTTTCAATAGATATCAAAGTTAAAAGTTAATAGTCGATTATAAAGACGTAGATTTTTTTTTTTTTTTTTTTTTTTTTAAATTAACTTCCTTTAAATTCCTGGAACATGTTAATAAGAAACACAACATGTTTGATTAACTAAAATAAACAAAGATTGTATAAAAGAGAGATGACATGAATAAAGAAGGTAACAGAGACTCGTAATACAAAGGCACGATGAAACCATGTACAAACTTGTAAAAGGGAAAAAGCAAAGAGGGACGACAAAGATTATTTACCTGAGGTAAATGTTTGCATTTTGTTCCAGGGCGAGGCGTCAGGGAAAAAGACCGGGAGGCACAAGGGCTTAGTTTCGAGTGAAAACGTACAACACAGAAAGTTTCATCTAGGAGGACTGAAGAAACACGCGGTCAATGCTTTACGTAAAACACAGAGAACCTAGGCCTAAAAAGGTGTAATTTACAGCTGAAAATTAGCTAGGTGTTAATAGTTAGTCTTGTACTCTACGGGCTGAAAAGGAAACCAACCATTAATTTCATTCCATGTTGAACGTACAAGAACTAATTTATTTAAAGTCAAACAACGACCTATCATTTATATAATCGAGTAGTGTCCCGACGACGGGCGACGGCGACGACACACCTCTAAATGATTCATAACGTTAAAAATTGATGTGCCATAAGCTGGGATTGAACCAGTGACCTCCTCCAGCACAGTAAGCGCACGCTCTACCTCTGAGCCATGCCTTTGTTATGAATCACTTTGCATTAAACTTACTATTTAAACAGTACATATCTATTTAAATATTTTAATTATAATTAGCTCTTTTTTTAACCATATTTATTCTGCCCGTTGCCAAGGGCATAACGGCTAGTTTTAACATAAACCAAGAGAATTTGATATCTCTTCAAATTTAACAATACAATACGGCAATTAGTTTAAATACTCTACATTATTAAATGATCCTGTAACAATATTAAAGCCGAACTAAGCTGTTTTTCATTTTAACAAAATTATTTTTTTTTAACTAAATTATTTAAGTAACTAAACAATAATAGCTGCAATTAATAGATAAAACATTACAATTGAATTATCACTCACCCTTCTCATTATGTTCTCATTTCGTCCATTAAAGATTTTCAGATAATTAATCATACCTGAAACAAACAAATGTTAATTAATAAAAAAAATAAATAAATAAAACTAAGAAAATAATAATTTAATTATATAAAGATTAAATATGTTGTTAAAATAAATAAATAAACCATGAGAAAGGAACCAATAGTTGAGAGATTGTATAGGTATATACTTCTAATTGTTACTCTCTATGTTTTTTTGTTTTTTTAGAATATAAATGACTAACTAAATAACTATTAAGACAAAGGGATGTTTAGTCCAATGTACTTTAGGACAAAGGAATATCACACTTCTGTCTTTATAAGGGAAGTAATAGTCTAAAGAAAAAATTTCATACTCCTTCTTTAGATTGTTACTCCTCTCTTTTTTTTTAGAGTATAAATTGATATAATTATCTATACATTCCTTTGTCTAAATAACTATTACGACAAAGGAATGTTTAGTCCAATGTACTTTGGGTCAAAAGAATATCAAACTGTTTTTATGAGGTAGATTGTCACTCTCCTCTCATTTTTTTTTATAAGAGGACTAACAATCTAAAGAAGTGCTGAGAAATATATATTTCTGGTAATTTTTTGTTCTACATACATATTTAGATGTGTTTAATAGTGCCTAAATAATGTGGCATGTCACATTATACTCGTTGCGGCGTTACATATAGTAGAGGGTGGCATGATAAGTCAAGTGGCAGGAACTCTCATCTGCGGGGATACAAAAAAGAGCCTTAATAAGGTCTAATTAGGTTCGAACAAGTGTTCAGTCTTACCCATCTATGGTACTAGTAATAGAACCGCACTACTAATCTGGCATGATCATAAATGAACCAAGGCTACTAATATTTGTAGAATGTTCAACTTTTATTCAAATACTTACAAACTACATATAAGGAATATATACTACCCTATACTAATAAACTTTTGCAGTTTATTAGTATAGGGGGCTTATCAGTTTATCGGGTGTTGATAGTTTATTGGTTATTGGTATCTTTGTTGGTGTATCGATGCATCATTTAGAATCCTATATTTTATTCATCACTAAGATCATCAATTTGTTTTAGTGATTATGAAGCTGAATTAAAGTTTAGCTATTAATTAAGAACTTCGTTGCATATTTTTGGCATAATTTGCATATTTTTGGCATAATTTTGGATAGAGATAGTTGGTAGCAACTAATACCGAAGCCTAATGTAGCAGGTTAAGACTTATTAGACGTATCCTTCAACAAGTTAATTAGCTAATAATATAATAGTGAAATATAAGAGAGAAAGAAAAACTCAATTTAAAAGCTTTATCTATTTACTTAAATTTAAAAAAAAAAAAAACAAAAAAAACAAATGTTATTTACATCGGAAGACTGAAGATCTACGGCTTTCAATTATAAAAATAAGAAATTAAAGAATTAAAAGAAAAGTTAAAATATGTTATGTATAACTTGTATCAGATATAAAACTACATAAATTTATAACCTTTTTTTTAATATCACCGTACATAAATTTAAACATAGGTGTGTGAACTGTAACAGAGTAGAAATGTATTATTTAAAAGTTGTGGCAAAGCGATAAATACAAATTATTTCTTCATCGAAGAAAAAGTGTCGGGCTATCCATTTTTCTTTTTTTCTAAGAAGTAGAAATAATGGCGACAAAATAAACAGTCTGGCCACGATGGAGACGGGGGGCGCCAGGCACAGCTTTATTTATTCTTTTGAAAAATCCAAGGATATTAAAGTACGTAGATACCACCTGCTTGGAGTTTTTTTTCTGTTTTTCTCCCCGACAATTTAACGCTAAATTTTCAGCTGGATTCTCTCCCTTTAAAATAACTCCTGAGTAAACATATGCCATAGAATAGAGAAATATATATTTTACTTTAAAATAAAAAAAAGAGGGATATAAAGAACCCTGTGGGTTTTTTTTCCAGACATCGCATCGTTTAAATATCACAAGTTGGTTGTTTGAAAAAGTCGAGTCTCGTCAGGAAAAAAAAATCAAAAGGGGGGGTTAAAAGTTAAATATAAACAGTGAAGTAAAGGAAAACTTAGTTGAAGAAGGGTGCATAAATAAACATAATAATTCCAAGAGGTGGGTGAGGAGTTTGGGGGGAAAGGGACGTAGCAAAATGGTTTGCAAATTGAGAATGACACAATTCAAATAAGGTAAAGGGCAAGGGGAAGGGAGATTAGGTTCAAAATAGAAGGGAAGACAAACCGGAAGAGAGAGAGAAGGGAAAAAAAGAAATCAATGTATATAAACAAAGAAAACACCATTAATTTGGGATGTGAAAGAAGGAGGGGGATGAGACAATATTGAAGAAATACGGTAGACAGGAGGAAAGATAAATGTTGAGGGAAGGGTGTAGAGAGTAACGTTTGAAATAAGATCAAGGGAAAAAAAGACTGCTTTAAGTAAACGTTGATAAATAGGAAAAGAGGGGGAGACAATCGTTTCCAAGATTGACAATTTACAGTCAAATTGGATCGAGGCATGCGGTGAAGACAGTCTCTCTATGAGAAGAGAACTCATACGATGAAATTGTCTAGGAGCTAGTTCATACGATAAAATTGTTTAGTTCATATGACGAAATTGTATAGTTAAACCCATGATATGGTTTATTCAGTTAAGTTCATGCGATCATATTTTCATACGAAGAAATTGTCAAGGAGCTAGTTCATAAAATTAAATTGCCTAGGAGCTAGTTCATAGGATGAAATTGTCTGGGATATATTTCATACGATGAAATTGTCTAGGAGATAGTTCATAGGATGAAATTGTCTAGGAGATAGTTCATACGATGAAATTGTCTAAGAGCTAGTTCATACGATGAAATTGTCCAGGAGCTAGTTCATACGATGAAATTGTCTAGGAGCTAGTTCATACGATGAAATTTTCTAGGAGCTAGTTCATACGATGAAATTGTCCAGGAGCTAGTTCATACGATGAAATTGTCTAGGAGCTAGTTCATACAAATTTTCTAGGAGCTAGTTCATACGATGAAATTGTCTAGGAGATAGTTCATACGATGAAATTGTCTAAGAGCTAGTTCATACGATGAAATTGTCTAAGAGCTAGTTCATACAATGAAATTGTCTAGGAGCTAGTTCATACCATGAAATTGTTTAGTTCAGTTTAATCCATAGGATCATATTGTATATTTCATAAGATGAAATTGTTTAGTTCATACAATCATACTGTCTAGTAATCTATCAAACACTGATAGTTCCTAGGCCCTAGATTTCAATAAAAGCAAGCATAAGAAAAATAAAATTTTTATCACTGAAAACATTTATCAAGGTAAAATGACAGCTTTTCTCTCATACTCTCAATAACTTCCACCAAAGACTATTTAGAAATTTACAATTTAGAAAAGAATTTGCTGAATGCAGCAGTAACTTTCCACTCTTAACACTTAACTGCAAGGAATCCTTTTTGAAAACTCGACTGTAATTTTCTTAACTACCACAAATCTCTTTTACTTAAGGTAGTAAAAATAAGAGGCAGAATTATTGTTGGAAAGTAATCATTTAAAGTAAAATTATTATAAACTTTAGTGAGGATTGTAAAAAAAAAAAAGAAGAAGTAAAATACCTAAAATTAAACAATACATTTAAATTAAAGATAAAGTGGTTCCTCTAAACACAAATTAAGATGTCATAAGACTACATATTATATACTATAGAAGGCACTTCTTTAGATTGTTCCTCCCCTATTTTTTTTACAAAATAAATGACTTCGAGTAAATAACTATTAAGACAAAGGGATGTATACTATAGTCCAATATACTTTGGGACACAGGAATACCAAACTTATGTATTTATGAGAGGAGTCAAAAGAAGAACATTCTGTACACCTTCTTTAGATTGTTACTCCCTCTGCTTTTTTTTATAAGGGGACTAAAAATCTAAAGAAGTGCCCTATAAAGTCAATATACTTACATGGTAAATTTGTATTGAATGGTGATGACTTATCTTATAAGGGGAGTAACAGTCAAAAGAAAAACATTCCGTACATTTCTTTAGATTGTTACTTCCCACTATTTTTTTATAAGGGGAGGAACAATCTAAAGAAATGTCCTATAAGAAGATATACTAGGTGAAGATGAACAGTAATAAGAATGTTATATTTCTAACCCTTCATCTTTACTTAGTGGCTAATTAATATTTTTTTCTTGTTTGTCTATTATCTTATTTGCCTCAGGACACATTACATTATTCATCTGAGATTATTTAAATGTGTTTATTAAAACAGAGAAGATTATGTAATGTCCTGGATAACCACAAGACATATCGCAGCCTTGTTAGAATTTTAATGTACACATTCTTTAATATTAATGTCTTTACAAGTTTATTACTGTTTGAAACGTTGAAAACATGTACCTGGAATTTTATTTGTTTTCTTTAAAATAATGTCTGGTCTGGTTTTAACAACCCTAAGTACAAAATACCAAATAATTATCCGAGATTAGTGTTCAAAATACATACACGGGAATTGAGATTTTAATGCTTACATATAAATGCACTTTAAAAAAAAACGTTAATTAGCGAATAGTGATTCATTAAGAGGTTGCATTTTATATTTTCAATGTATTTATAGTGATTTATATTATATTACATCGGTACAATGGTTAACATAAGCGATATTAGGCGAGGCTTGTATCTCCCAGATAAACATTCCCTAATGTTGACATAATAATTTAATTTTAATTGTCTAGTTAATAGGAAAACATAGTTCTGCTATTAGTGGTCTTACTACAAACAGTGGAAATTAATCTGGACCTATATGCGGGCTACTGCAAACAAACCATCCAAAAATTTCATTACATCAGATGGGTAGGGTACAATCAGAGAAGTTTAAAGATGTATGTATAAATAAATGTATGTTTGTGCGCATGTGGAAGTAAAATAAATGGGTACTGAAGGTTAAAACTTATATGGGACCAAAAATGGGCTAATTATGACCTACCATCCAATTTTCATTAATATCGGACGAGTGGTTTTTAAGATACATATGTTGGTTCGCAAAAATTGAGCGATAGACCGACAGACAGACACGGAACCAAAAATGTTCCCTAACGCCTCAAACAGATTTCTCTCTAGGAATCTTTAAAAACGGAGAAATACAATTTTTTGTTCTTCAGAGCGATCACAAAGCTTCCGTTACCTTCGGTAAGCTCAGAAGCAAAATTAATCTTAGCTTCGTTTAAAATCGTCATTACAGTCAATGCTATTATTTTTGCATGACGGTTCACTGACTCGTATAGATGACTTTTTGTTGACACTGATTGACACTGAAATCGAATAGATTACTTTTTTCATAATTTATCTCTGGCGTAAAAATTAACAGGTTTGAATAAAATTTGGCACACAAGTACACCTTTTAGTAAAAAATGTAGTGTTATTGGAAATCCCATATTTATATATATTTGCAAAATGACGGCCAATAAAAGGCTTGAAGGGTAGGAAAAGATATGTAACTTGATATTTTCAAGATGGTGGCCAATTTAATGGACGGTCAAAGATGAAGTTTTTAGCCAATATGTTATACATCGTTATAAAGGCCATGAAAAGTAGGAAAAGAATGTGTAACTTTTGTTACAGAATTTCTCAATTTAACTACATTTTGAAAAAAATAATAGTACCTATATGGACGACATGAGGGTGTTAAAAAAAAGTATAGTTGCTTATATGACATAGTAAATATCATTTTAAATCTCTTTTCCGGCACTTTAATAATATAAATTAATGTAAGCTTTTCTCCAAACTTAAGCTATTTCCTGGTAACCATATTTAAAACAAATATGGCGCATATAAAAGCAAATTACCCATTTTTCAACGCGAGTTCTTTGTACGCTGCATCTCTAGTATATTTTAAAAGTTAATAATAGTTTAGTAGGGTAGTTTACCAACAATCAGAATTAGAAATGTTAAGGTTGAAGAAGTAAAGAGTGGAGGTTTTGAAAAAAATTAGAGAGGTTACCATGAAGGTTTCTTTTTCACTGAATAATTGCCCTCATTCATACACTCGCACAGTTTAAATGGAAAATCTCTTTACCAATACTACCACTCAACAAACAGATGAAAACACTAACACGACAATAGTATATTACCGACATAATTATAAAAACGCTACAATTAAAAGTAATTAACATTGAAATTGCAGGGAAAAAAGAGGGAGTTTTAGAAAGAAACAAAATGACGGAATAATTCCCGTATGAATCAGTTCAGACTTTGAAAACGATTAGGGTTGAAAAAAGAAGGATCGGTTAAAGTAGGCGGAAGGAAGCGTATCGAATTTTTAAATGGACAACATGAGGGAAGGTTGAGACTGAACCGATATTATAATTTAGGATGAAAGCCACCTAGAGGCCCCTCTCTGACTTAATAGCAGACTAAAGATGGACCCCACACATTTCCTGCTCCGTTAGAAATTAGAAAACGCTCAACTCAATCTTTTCTTGAACACCATTTGTCAAAATAAATAAGGTCTCAAACACTCTAAGCGTAACTAATCTTAAAGGTTAGAAACCAGCTACTGCATAATAATACGAATTAGCAACGAAACTTGACGGATTCTAAAACACCTTGTTACTTTTTTTTAATGGCTTTAACCATTATTCTTAAGTATGTACGTTAAAAGCTTTATAAGCTAAAAATTATATACCATGCCCTCGTAGAATCAATTTTAAATTATTGTATACTATCTTGGGGAAGCGCAGCCGGAACTAATTTAGAGCCGTTATCAATAGTACAAAAAACTGTTATTAAAATTATTTTGAAAAAATCAGTAAGATACAGCTCGGCACTATGCTATCAAGACTTGATGGTGCTTCCTATTCATCTGCTTTTTATGAAAGCATCCCTGATATATTTTTTTAACCATGAAAAAACTGACGTACATCATAATTATTCAACTAGACATAAAATAAACAATAAAGTACAAATTCCTCACTGTAAAACAACAAAGAAACAGAGACACGCTGCGTACTTAGGACCAAAATACTACAACCAGCTACCTGACAACCTCAAACAAACACAAACAATTAACACTTTTAAGCATAAACTAAAACCCTACCTATTCTCACTAATTTCAACAGATAGCAACACTTAAAAATACTGATGACAACATCAATGAACTATATTATAAATAAACATCATAAAATAATAACTTCAAAAAATAATCACTTTTTATTTTAATAAATACAAAAATTCTTAAGAGACGAGGCCCTCGCTCTAGAGTGTTTCACTCTACTGAGGGTCTTACCAAACATATTCTTTTTAAAAAAATAAAAAATAAAATGGGCAAACTATTAAAAAATATTATAATATCTATGTATATTTAT
>KZ651103.1:117902-134275 GCA_001010745.2 Gerris buenoi | reverse complement strand
TGGGCTCAGATTCAGGGACCAATGCATTCGTTGATTTGTGACGATGATATTTTTACACTCCTTGAATAACTAGGCATCGCGTGGCTCTATCATCAGCGAGCGTTATGCACAATATATATTAGATAGTTAATCATGATTAGTTGATATTTAAGAGAATGGTTGTTATAGAATATATAAATATATATATATATTATTGTTTAATTACAAAGTATGCAATGTATATATACATATATAATATACTCGTATAAAATGTTTTCTTCATTCAACGTTGTAAGATCGCGTTTATGTAGATATTATAATTAAAATTTTATAGAACCAACTTTTTTAAACTTTCATTTTATCAGGTTGAACCCTTTTTTTTATAAAATAACATTCAACTAAATTTTGTATAATATATAAAATTAAAACTTTATTCAATTTTATTTTAAGGGTTTAATTTTATAAAATAAAAAGTGTGTTCCTTCTAAATTGCTACATTTCACCCTGTGCTTTGGACTTATTAAAGCTACAGCATCAATATAAATAAAGTTATACATATTTAATATAGTTTTAATTTTATACACTCGTATATTAAAAAAAGCTTCATTTTATAATTGCCGAGGGCATCGAATCGTTTGGCACTTGACCAAATACCTTAGGCACTTCGATGAGTACTTATTTGAAATATTGAGCTTACAATAATTACCATTTCATAACTATCGACCATGTGGTTATCGACAGGGTATTAAATAAAATATTAGAAATTAGAAATGCAAGAACGTGCAAATCTTATTTACATATACAAATTTAAATGTTTGCCTTCATTAGATGAAACTGTCAAAGATTAAAAACCCTAGGAAAAACCCTTATTCACTGAAGGTACTTTATCATGCCAACTGGTTCTCATATTAAGAGAAAGTAGTGTGATGAAGTATTGCGCGAAAATTCAATTTTGATGGATATACACGTTCAAAGTCCAAAAAGTGAGCCAAAACTAATGGACAAAATATTACATACATGTTCAGAAAAATCATACGCTGAGTCCAAATCAAGAAATGAATTTCAGCTCCAAATTTGAGGGCGCTACCCCCCTAAACACTCTGATCAAACATGAAAAATAAATTTCTAAAAAAAACGGTTCCGACGATTATGATTACAAAAATTCTAAAATGTAGGCCATTTAAATGCGAATCTAACCATACACACCGTTTTCCCGGGAATAATCTAGTTCCTGAGAAAAAAAGCTTTAAACGCCGACGGAGAAAGACGGGGTTTCGATACACCACCAAGGAGATGTTATTTTTATGATTGAGGGGGAAAATTGTATCATTACATATTGTGACAGATAAACGGTCGGTTAAAGAGTATAAACACGGTTTGTTACAAACAAAAATGTAATACAAAAAATATATTAACAAAATGTATTATTAAGAATGTTTATTGTTTATTCACTAACTAAAAAACCAATAGGATATCTTCCAAATTCTTCTCTTTAATCCCTTATTAATAAACATAGATACATTATAAGGTGGAAGTGAATGTTTTTTTTAACTACTCTAAATTTTAGATAATACTGATAAGAACCTACATGAAATAGATAAAAAGTTAAAAAGGGATATTCAAGGCTTGAGCGTATTAGAGTGCATCGGAGCACAAAGAAATCAGAGCTCGCTAGAAAAGCTTTTAAAGGCAATTAAAGCCCCCTTTGACTATATCTCTCCATCAGAGACCCGCCTCCGCCACTGTCATTTATGTCAATAAACCCTAAATAAAAAATAAAAAAAATTAAATAAATAAAGTATCAGCTTCACTGAACTTTAAAAGCAACTATAGTCTCCTATAATTACCTATTCCCAACCTAAGCCCATTCATTAGTCTAAATTATCGCTTCTGGATATTTTAGCAAGTTGGATGATTCGAATTAAAATTACTTACCTATAAATCAGATTCCTCTTTTTGATTCAGTAGATAAAGACATTTAAAAGGTAATAAATATTTAAAAATATATTGTAAAAAATAAATAAATAATGCATGTGGTTATGATTAAAAGCGAGTTTATAATATATATGATGAAGTTTATTTGTTAATAAATAAAAATATACTGAAGATTTAACTAATAAATAATAATTGGTGAAAACATACCTCCTATAATCATAGTATTCACGCTTAGCGCGGGTTTTATGCTAGGAATCTGAGGCTGTATATTGGCCCTAATATATTGGAAAATGTAGGTCATGTCATGAAATAAACTACCTACGAGTATATTATATTTGATTAGATTTATTAACAGAAAATGGCAGTGCTAGGCTTTATAAATTATTAATAATAATATCTTATAATAAATAACAAAGGTAGAACATAAATCAATGCATTATATTATTTATTGGTACTCTAAATTATGTACTTAAAACATAAGTGGTTAAAGTTGCGGTGAAATAATTGTGTATATAATTTACATTTAAACTATATGCCAAAAAAAATTAAGTAGTAGAAACAATTTGTCACATTAAAGGACTTCATTATAACATCTAAAACTCACAACTTAACTGTAACAGTATCTTAAATAAACTAAAACATTAATTTAAATAAACTAAAACATAATTTTAAATAAAGTAAAACATAATCTTAAACAAAATAAAACATTAATTTAAATAAAGTAAAACATTAACTTAAATAATCTAAAACATTTGTTTAAAGAAACTAAAACATAATCTTAAATAAACTAAAACATTAATTTCAATAAACTAAAACATAATCTTAAATATGCTAAATTATTGACCTAAATACATTAAAACATTCACTTAATATAGCTTTTGAAAATGTATTTAAAAAAAATCTTATTATAATATTATGAAAAAAAAAAAAACACAATTAAATTAATAGTTAACATAAAAAAGTTACCTTATTAAATTTCGGTAGATTAGGAAAAGATTATGGGATAATGTGCACAAAGCGATGTTCGATATTCGGATGTTGACACTATACTACTATACTGAAGACAAAGAAAGTGGAAAAGGGGGTGGGAGAGAGTATTGTTTACATTCAGGATGCAAGGTGTGTTTATGCGAAAACAAACATACTTATTATCTTTTCTTCGAATTAATGTAAATAAAACAAACTTTAGTATTTAATATTTGTTTTTGTTTTTTCTTTATACTTATTTTGATCAATATAATATAAGATTAAATAAATATATATTTAAATTAAACTAATAAAAAGTATTTGTCAAAAAAAATTACTAATTATTTATTTCTTTACTTTTAAATTGGCTTTTTCTTGATAAAAACTATTTTTTATGGTTTCGAGGTCGTCCTAGAAATCCTTATTATAAAGAATATTCTCTGCAAAAAGATTGAATAATAAATACTCAATTTAAAGAGCATCGGTGATAGATTTACGCACCCAAATCAGAAATTAAGCCGGTCAACAACTGTGGATTAATTTCAACTATCTGCGCTCTTTAAATTTTACTAAATCGATACTTAAATCCAGATGAAATATCAAAAAAAAAGTTGACATAATGTATAAAAATCGGTGGAAAATCAAATAAATTTGACAAAAAGAGATTGTAAAAGCATAAAATCATTAAAAAATACGAAATAATTAAAGTACAATATAGACTCAAGGAAGCTATTTGCCACACTAATTGGGAGACTATTTTACATGTATTTAAGTATCAATTTAGCAAAATTCAAAGAGCCCGCAGACTGTTAAAATTAAACTAGGGCTATGTCCTGGCAACTTTTGACAAACCATTCATATTTCATAAAAATCAAATAAGTACTATATAGCTGTAAATAAATGTGTGTTTGTGCGCATGCAGAAAAGAAACAAACGAGCGCAGAATGTTCAAACTTATATGGGACCAACAATGGGCTAATTATGACCTATCAATTAAAATTCAATAAAATCTAATTTGTGGTTTTTAATATAAAGAGGTTCGGAAAAATTGAGCGGCAGACAAAAACGGAACAAAAATGTTCCCTAGTGTCTGAAATGGATTTCTGCCTTGGCATTTTTGCAATCGTAGAAATACAAAATTTTATTTTTCTAGAACGATCACATAGCTTTCGTTTACTTCGGTAAGCAAAATGTCCAAAGAAAATACTTTCAATGAACTTATTCCGTTAGTTCAAAAAAAAACAAATAAATTTTATTTCATAAAAATAACCAAAAGAATCCATAGCTAAAATAAGAAAAATAAACCTATTAAATATAATTATTATTGATATTGCTTCCAAGACAATCTTCTTTTGCATTCAATTGGAACAAATTATCATCCTTCTTTCTGTTTTTCTCAGTAGACAAAAAAAGGGAAGGAATTGCATAATTTCTCCATCGGAAGGGTTCAAGAGGAGATATTTTCATTTTAGTCTAAAATACCAAAGTGGAAGTTAGTTTGAGAGGAAACAATGGACAGATATAAAGCGGGATTCACTACATTGCATCCCTTGGAATTGTTCTAATGTATATTTTAACACAACAATTGCACAGGGCAAAATGTATTGTAGTTCTGTTGTTTTCTAAAATCAAAACTATATTGTCAGAATAAACCTTCAAAATAAATTCCAAAGTAGAATTTACATTGATCCTTTTTTGTTTAAAAAAAAAAAAAACAATTTTGTTTTGATCATTTCTTTAGTCATTCAAACAGTCTAATTAAACAGATAGGTATATGACAATAAACATCTACAATAAATCATGTCAGTTAATCAGTTTGGTACATAGCAAACAAAACATAAACTTATAACTTATACATAATTACATAGATATAAGACTATAATAAATTAAACCGAAGTATGTATACACGTGCTTTTGGTACAAATATCAACGTCAATTTTTCGTCATTCTAAAACTAAGCTGCATACCAGATGAGGCATAAGGTAATACATTAGCACTCCCAACTCACTTGCAAACATCACACTCAATTTTTTAAAAGAGTCGGCTAATTAGTTCACATAGCTTTCCTGCGTCTTAAAGCATGCTTTAATAATGTTTTGCTTATATGACCCATTTTAGTTTAATTTATTAAATTGCTTTCAAGCTCGCTGGGCGATGGAAGCTATGTGGTCGTTCTGAAAGAATACAATTTTTTTTAAGTTTCTGATTTTAAAACCTCCAAAACAGAAATCTGTTTCGGACATTGTATCATTATCTCTGTCTGTTTATCGGTCAATCAGTCACTCGATTTCTGCGATGATTATTGGTAAATAATGGTCCTTATTTTTATAAAATGTTGTAGATAAGCCTTTTAAAGATAAATTATTATTCGATAGACAAAAAATGTTGTTGACACAAACATTGTCCAGTTGCTTTAATAACCACTGAAGAGTATTATTTTAAGGTGTAATAACAATAGTAATTAGAGCACCTAAACCACAAGGTCTGGCTTAGGGTTGGTTAGGATTGTTATAAGGGTTATCTAGATAGGTTGAGATAGCGTATGTCTGTATGGACGTATAGCGTATGTCTGTATGGACGCTAGTTGAGGTTAGTGACGCTATGCATTAAGTTTCTCTTAGTATTTACTGAATGCAGTGGACTGTTAACCATATATCGGTTGCCATAGTTACATATGCATTCTACCCAAGGGTATGGGAAGACTAAGTTGGATTTACACCGTCACGTCGACTATGCTGTATGTAGCCTGATTTCCCTGGGTTTCCATATTGCAGTACTGCACGGCTCGACCTTATTGCCTTAACTTGTATCGCATTCCCTCCTGCACTTTCAGCTACTTCTCAAATACCCCCTTCTACAAATGTCTCGTCTATGAATATTCAGGTTTGTCCATTATTATTCCCCTTCCTATCTACAATCAGTATTAAGCTTTTAGTACGATATTAGATACTGATACCTGACTTCTATACTATTGTTATGACATAATGATATAGGATTTTCTCTCAGAATCTATAATTGTATTTTAATATTTTGTTTTTTCATCCGAAAGTATATGAAATATTTCCATTTGATCATTCATCATAGTAATTAAAAGTTCTGTTTATTTTAGTTTTACAAATTTTAAGACTTCCTCTTTCAATCTTCCTCAAAATTTGCACATGGAAACAATTGAGGTGAAGAATACAGAAACCAAAATAAATAGTCTTATATTACTATGCTTTGTAAGTTTTATCGCACACCTATTACACCAATTTCTAACAACTTCCTGTCTTTCAATCTTCCCCAAATTTTGTACCTAGGAACAATTGAGGTGAAGAATACAGAAACCAAAATAAATAGTCTTATATTACTATGCTTTGTAAGTTTTATCGCACACCTATTACACCAATTTCGAACAACTTCCTGTCTTTCAATCTTCCTCAAATTTTGTACATAGGAACAATTGAGGTGAAGAATACAGAAACCAAAATAAATAGTCTTTTATTACTATGCTTTGTAAGTTTTATCGCACACCTATTACCCCAATTTTGAACCACTTCCCGTCTTTCAATCTTCCCCAAATTTTGCACATAGAAACAATTTAGGTGAAGAATACAGAAACCAAAAAATGGTATTTTTATATTAATTATTATTATTTATAAAATCTAGTTTCTGTGCAAAATAGCTATAAAATTAAGAGGCCTGGATTGATTTCCCACCTAAGTACCTACTCTAGGCGTAGTAAAGTAATCTCTTTTCCAAAAAGGTTATCTTTTTGGCTTGGAGTAATTTTTATGGTAAATTTTTATTGATTGTGCAATAATAATTAAATGTTCCTATGAAAACTCAAAACAAACTGATAAATAGTAAACACTAGACAAAGAAATTATGTACTCATATAAGAGGAAGTTTGTTATAAATTACATAGGACAGATTTTATGAATAATTTTACACCTTTAAAACGACATCTCTTCAAGCACATTTCTAACCACGGAAAAAAATGAACTTACGAATAATTATAAGCTTTTAAAAAATAAATAATCGAATAAAACTGTCTGCAGATAAAAATATTCATATCGCAACTTACCATTTCAAATTATGTACTTAAAACTCACATAATATATAATTCATTACTTGAGTTCGAATAAACTATACATATTAGAATAGTTAATAAACAATGCTTCTATACTCTTAACTTTTAATAAGCTCAAAACATACATTATTTTATTGTAAAACATTCCATGAGATATATTAAAATATAAATCTAGTAAAACAACTAATATTTTCTTTACATACAATATAATTAAAACATTTAATTAAAAACATAGAATGCAATCGAGAAAATGCTTAAATTAGAAGGAAAAATAAGTTTATAATTTTTTAATTAAATATTAATAGAACTAGTATATTTTACTTATGTATAATATATATTCAACTCCGGTAATAAATCATTAAATATAGCAGGTAAAACCTCAAGTAAGGTAAATCAGCTTTTAACCGACCGAATTGTAAAGTTTCATAAAATATGGTATTATTTAAGAGGGTTTTAATTTATCAAGAATCAACAAGACAAAGCAAAATATTTGCTGAGTAATTTAATTTATGAAGCAAAATTTACAAAATACTCAATTGCTATCCTGTTGATCTTAAATAGTTAAAAGTTTCAATTATGATAATAATTTTAATCAGTAATAAAAAAATGGAAATAGTAGAAGAATGTTGTTCATCAATGAAACACTAAAAGATCAATGAAACACAAAAAGATCAATGAAACAACAAAATATAATCAATTAAATGTTTTAAGCATCAGTGATTAGTGATTCCTAAAGCCTCGCCCAGACTGCCGAACCGAACAGAGAAAACGAGCCGAACATTGGTCTCTGCGCATGCCCAAAGTGAGATGCGTAGGTTCAATTTAGACTGGATATGCGCAGACACCAATGCTCGGCTCATTTCTTCTGATCGGTTCGGCAGTCTGGACGAGGCTTAACTAAAGTTTGCGCCAAATGAGTATTGAAAGTAAAAGTCGAGTGGGGCACCAATGAGAGCTCAGGATTTTATAATCCTGTGCACTCATTGGCTCCCCACCCCGTTTTTTGACTTTCCCGCGATGTCAAAGCACTAAGACTGAGTTCTAGAATAATTTAGCGTTCAATTTTCTAATATAAGTTCAAAATTCGATATATTCAAAATGGTGACAGATATCAAAATGAAATTTAGAGAAATTGATTGTCTTATGAAGAGGAATGATACGTGCAAGTTTTAGTACAGACGAATAATGCTTTGATTTTTTACGAATTTTTCAAAATTAGTAAGAGGGAGGGGGGGGATTATTAATTCTTTGACAAAATGGCGCCGAAAATTAAACACTTCCCCCAAGTGATATATATATTTGTAATCTACTCTTCAATACCTTTCATTTGATACCCCACTCAAAATTTAAAAAAAATATTTTTTTCGCGATGTGAATTATCCGCCATTTTGAATATTGGAACAGCTGATTATTTTGAGTTCTCTATATTTTTCCTGTGTGCGCGTCAAAGCGATCTTTAATACTGGTGTTTCACGCTTTTATCTCTTTTGGTTCAAAAGTTATTGGAACCGTACAGAGTGACAGACGGACACAGGAACGATACTATAAGGGTTTCTTTTTTTCTGGTTTTACCAACGAAACCCTAAAAAAGGTGCGTAGGTTTCCGCGGGTAAACTCGTCATAAACAGCTTGATTTTCCGGTGAAATCCGCGTCACGAAGGGGTTGAAGTCCGACGTTTCGCTTCCACTGCTGGAAACAGTATATCATGAGTTGGCTTCGAGTCAACACCACGATGCACCTCACCCTTGAAGATGCTTCCAGCAGTCGGCAGTGAAAGCGAAACGTCGGACTTTATCCCCTTCTTGGCGCGGATTTCACCGGAAAACCAAGCTGTTTAATACAAAGACATTTTAATACACCTAAATACATTCAAAAGAGTGCATATCCACCAAATTATATTATCTTAAGGAGGTATCAGTTAATGGTAAATTAGCCGACAATGATTCCTGACAATCTCTCCTTATAATATTAATGATTCTATTGTTTAATTTTTTTAACTTAAGATGAAAGGAAATGAATGACTTCCCATACACTTTACACATAAAAGTGGACAATGAATGGAACAAACCTATTTGGATAAGCCTACTACATCTTTATATAATTATAGTATTTTAAGAAATTATATTTTTTATATTAGGTATTTTATTTTATAATTTCTTGTTTCAGACCTAAGATAGAAGCAAACAAACAGAAAAAACTTACAAATAAAAAAACGATAAGCGAAAAGCCCGATAAAGAAATTTAAAAAAAAAAACTTTTTTCAGAATGTATATTACTAATGTTTTCTTTTTGAACAATTATTCATTTCGAAATTGAAAATGGCAACCCTGCAAAAACTATAATTTGATCTTTAAAGGATTGGTAATATACTAATGTCAATAGGAGACAGAACTTTTTGGATATTTAATAAGTTTGTTCCAACCACACTTCAAACTGGTTTGGAACTGTCCGAAGCATGCGCAACGGACCACAATTGATCGTTTTTCGCTAATGCGCATGCGTCGTATAGTTTGAAGTGTTGTTGGAACAAACCTAATATTTCATTGCTAAGAAAGACTATTCTAAATCAATTTAAATAAAAATGCCTACTACTCTCCAAGTTATTTTCAGTCAGAGTTACATGGAGTCGTATCTCCGAAGTGAATCCTAAGGACAAAGGGGCAGTATTCTTTTACATTAATGCTTGGTGTCAGACCTAAAGTCACATGTGACATCAGATAAACATCAGACACTCAGTCAAACAGTCTGGTCCTATATAACTAGCTGGATCCCGTAATGGACCAAAGATGGAAAGATGGGACGGACCGAACATCGGGCAGCAATTGTTTCCTCGACAGGGGGATGTGGGTAGATAAAAGCCTAGGATAAAAGATAATGTGAAGGAACTCTGACTCATCCACCACAAACAATAAAAGCTACGTAACCATTATTTTAAGTCAAATGATTGATTAACTTTGAGAAAATTCTATAAAAATATATGAATATGAAGACATACTGCTCGCCTTATCATCAATTAGCGCGTAATTTAGAAAACAATATATAATATATTCACAAAGAAATTTTAGATAAGAAAAAAATGCGAGTTTTAGAGAGGTACACTCATAAAAAGACCATATTTGATCATTAATATGTTATTATTAGCTGAGTGCAATTTAATCAAAGGCATAAGTAACAAGGTTCTATTACTTAAAAGATGCATATACCTTACAATATCCGCAAATAGCCTAATGTATCGTGGTAAATGCAACAATTGAATTGTTAAATGATTTATCACGACACTAAACCGTATTAATTATGGATTGTCTATTTATCTACATCATTTACTAAATCGAATTGGCCAAATTGAGAGCTCAACTAATTGATAATGTTTACAATAAAATTGTATATATTACAAGATATTAATCAAATCGTAGAGTAATTTAAAGTTGAATGGTAGATTAAGGGAAGTATTACCTTAATATCTAAAACTATTAGCACACTGTTCTTTTCTTTAATCAAACTTTTGAGATTTAGCCAGTATTATTATCCATAGGAAAATTAAATAAATTAATTAAAACTGGAAAGAAACGAACAAAAGAGTCAATTAATTTATTGTCTTTTAAGCTTTGTTTAAATCTGCAAGAGCACCTCAATGAAAGACATTTCAGCAATGAATTCCATTAAATCTTGGTAGGGTTTCCATCATCAATAGATATAGAGGCTTCAATAATACAACAAATAATCAACTTTTGCACTAATTAAGTCAAGAAACGAACAAAAGAATCAATTAATATATCTTATTGAAGATTAGTTTATATCTGCAAGATCACCTCAATGAAAGACATTTCAGCAACGAATTCCAATCATCATCAATCGAAAAAGAGGCTTAAATAATGCAAAAGACAATCAACTTTTGCACTAATTAAGTCAAGATCCATTACTATGAAACAAAAATAATTTTGGTTATTTAGATACGTTGTTCGAATGCAATAAAAATACATTAACTTTTCCTTTATCTGATTACAATCCATAAAAATTGAAGAAAAATAGGAGAATATAAATCTAAAAAATGGCGGTCGACACAGGAAAAAGTGGAAACGGAAATTAGAACAACAGAGGAATTTAGAACTAAACTGAGAGACTGAACGATCTAACGAACTAGACTGAACGATCGAATGGAAGGAATTTTCTTCTGCTCTATGCTCCACTTTAAGTTTCTTCAACTTCTTGCCAGATTGGAGTTTTCATCGTGCCAATGAAGTTTCATCGTGCCAATGGAGTTTACATCGTACCAATGGAGTTTAAAACGTGCCAATGGAGTTTACATCTATCAGCCAAGCTAGGGGACTTGAGGACCCACTTTTGGTGTTCACTCAGTATCGCGATACATATAGATAACAACTTAAGGGAAGTGGCGTAAATTCGGTTGCTAATCCAAATTGTTCGCTATATACCGCTGATAAAGCCGCAAGCCGAAACCATATGACATCCAATAAAAGTCCAGCTGTGCAAATCTTTTGTCAGCTCAAAAACCGTCCACAGTCAGTTCCTCCAAGGACTATTTTATTATTATCCCCAGAAATAGAAGCCCAAATGAACTGTTGAAGAACCTACTTTCAAGTTATCTCGATAAAAGAAAGCAAACATAAAGGGAAAAAGTATATATAACAGGTAAGAGTTTTATATTACTTCAAGTGTTTACTTCTAACTCTCTTTAGTATAGTCAATCCCTTTCTCACTGAATAAATTCCTTTTTTATCTATAATGCGGACTATTTATTTAAGAGGTTTAACTGCTCCCAGGAGCAGACAGCTCGAGATCCCTTTAATAGGATCTTCGTATATTGTTATAAGCCTTCAGAAGAAAGCTAAGGGAGAGTATGCCCTTATAGAAAAAACCAAGAATGCAAATAGACTAAGCTTACAAAAACCTATAAATACACATAGGGAATAAAGGGCGCTAAGAATTTATTTTATTCTTTTGTTAATTGGGAATTTGTTTTTTTTCTATTAGAGGTTACAGAAACATACGTTTTTTTCAACCCTTCTCCAAAGAGATTAAAGGGTTTAAGCATGAAAGCCAATGAAAAAAGTGTGAGGTAAAAGAAACAAAGAAAAAACTATACATAAAACCAAACATTTAAATAACACAGGCTCACTACTTGTTTATATAGTCCAGAAGATAGCTTGCAAAAAAGTGTTTGTCTAACATGAAACTAGAATTTGGAGTATAAGTTAATCTTTTAGAGCATTCTAGTTCGTCTGTGTGAAATAGGTCAACAGGTTGGCTACTTAATAGGTTAGTTAGTTAAATATTAGTACTCGAAATCTAAGTGTTCCCCTGTCAAGTGACAAACTACCATCAACTTGAATATTGGTCTACTAACTAGATCATAAAAATCACACTGTCCACCAAAAAGGGCGGGACATGGCCGCTCACCACCTTTTTTTTTTTTTTTTTAATGCCTATTGCCAAGCTATGTCCCACAGAACTTAGCCGACCATAAAAGGCACCAAAACATTTACTTATACACAAAAGTCTAGCTTGATGTTTGTCTGACACTTGTTTGCACGTTATCTCCTGGACTATTAAAAACAAATCTGTTTTACATCTGTCAAAATGTTATAACATCAATTAGCAATTAATAAGCAAAGAAAGTTGAATTTAATACCGACCATCTGTGGGCGACATTTGAAAAACAAAGAACCTATCGCTACCAATATCTGAAGGTGTTAATAAAAAAATTCTCTGCGCAGGAGAAAGAGAAACCCAAGGGCGCAGAAGGTTGAAACTTATCTGGGACCAATAATGGGCCAAAATTTATTAAAACGGACGAGTAGTTTTTAAGATATGTGATATGTTAGTTCGCAAAAGTCGTGGACGGACTAACAGACAGAAAGAAATACTCGGGTACAAAAATATTCCCTTATGTCTGAAACGAATTTCTGCCTTAAAATTAGAAAATCGGAGACATGAATAATTTTTGTTTATCAGAAATATCACATAACTTCCGTTTATAACTGCTTGCTTCCGAGTTTACAGTCGGTAAGCTCGGGAGCGAAGTATAAAATTTTAAAAGGCACTTTCACAGGTATAAATATGGAGATCATAAATAAAATCTTTATCTGGCAAAACATCTAATATATCGATAAAAAATAACATTAAATAAATACTGAGTGATAAATAAATTAGAGGGAGAATATTAGAGTTAAAACAAATAGGGCGTAATCTGCTAACTCAGTTGGTAACGGTTGCGTGCTATTTATCGATAAGAAAGCAAAAGCAATAACTTATATCAGGAGTAAATGAGATGAAAAACCTGATGAGTTTAGGGTGGCGTTATCAGGAGCGGTCAGTCCGGTACACATCACGTATATCTATCCCGATCGATAAATCAGAAATAGCCATTAGCTCGGCTTAAAAAAAAATAACGTCGGCCTACGTGCTTTGCTAAACTTCCTGGCTAAGTTTTATAAGCTAGAAGGTGTCTACACTACATGATGTGGCTGCAAAGTTAGGGCCAAATTGCTTTAATATTTCGGATAAGCCAAGTAAAAAATAACAAACTTTTTTCCAATCTTAAAAAGATGATATTGGCTACCAACGGCAAAGGTCTACTTCTTGTATCCCCAACCCTTATTTTTTTTACTTTCTAATATACGGAGTACATATATAAAGAGAAAGTATTGGACACGAAAATAAGATTTTGACTGCTTTACACGTTTTAAGTTGACCTGAGTCCAAATAAGTAGTTTTGCATCCAATCTTCTCAAAGGTAACGGAAGCTATAAAATAGTTCTGAAGAACGAATATTATTTATGTCTCCGAAATTCAGAAAGTTCAAGACGGAAGCTATAAAATAGTTCTGAAGAACGAATATTATTTATGTCTCCGAAATTCAAACAGTTCAAGACGGAAGCTATAAAATAGTTCTGAAGAACGAACATGATTTATGTCTCCAAAATTCAAACAATTCAAGACGATATCTATAAAATAGTTCCGAAGAATGAATATTATTTATGTCTCCAAAATTCAAACACCTTAAGACGGAAGCTATAAAATAGCTCTGAAGAACGATTAATTTATGTCTCCAAATTCAAACAGTTCAAGACGGAAGCTATAAAGTAGCTCTGAAAAACGATTAATTTATGTCTCCAAATTCAAACAGTTCAAGACGGAAGCTATAAAGTAGCTCTGAAAAACGATTATTGTTATGTCTCCAAATTCAAATAGTTCAAGGCTAAAATCTGTTTTCAGATATCAGGGAACAGTTTTGCTCCCGTTTCTGTGCCAGTCTTTCCAAAATTTTTGCCAACCAACAAATAATAAAAACTACTGGTCAATTTTTATGAAATTTGGTGGTAGGTCACAGGTCTGAAATTAGTTGACCTCGTCGATGACTTTACCACCAGCTATTATTTCAATAATAAGCTCAGGAATTTATTTAGATTGTTACTCCCTTTATAAAACAAACAGAAGGGAGTAATAATTTAAAGAATGTGTACGGAATGTTCTTGTTTAGAATGTTACTCCTCTTATAAAAACAGAAGTTATTTATTCCTTTGTCCTAAAGTACATTGCACTAAATATCCCTTTATCTTGATACTTGTTTAGCTAAAGTTATTTATATTCTAAAACATCATAGGGGAGTAGCAATCAAAATAAGTACTTAAGCTTAAATAACAAGGAAACCTACGATATAGAACTAATTTTATAATCAAAAATTGATTTTAAAGAAAGTAGAATATAAAATAATAAATGTGTTAATTTAAACAATTTCTAATTTATTTAAACATATGTATTACTAGGTGTGCAATGCTTGCAATATTGAGCTGAGCGTGCATTTTAATCATATTTACTTACTTATTTATATATTTATTTTTTTCAATTTTTTCTATTTCGCCAATAGAATGACCCCTCATAAATGAAAATATGACAAAAGATAACATAACAACGATAACTGAACTCTTAAAGAGCTTTCTAATGACATGCATCTTGAAGAGCATACACTATTTTAGCAAACACTTTTGTACCCTGTACCCCGTACCCCCAAGTACCAATTTGGACCATTTCAGATTCATACCTTCCTGTGGTTGCTCATTATGACCGTGCCGAATTTTGTGGGGATCAGTTCGTCCGTTCAGGAGAAAACTTTTGTACCCTGTACCTCGTACCCCTGTGTACCGATTTGGACCATTTCAGATTTATACCTTCCTGAGGTTGGTCACTATGACCGTGCCGAATTTTGTGCGGATCGGTTAAGCCGTTCAGGAGGAGTATGCATCCGAAAAAATGCAAAGTGTAGTATAAGAGCTTCGCTTCGCTCAGCTCAATAAATCTATCTCATACTTGATCAAACGGTTGAAGCAAGTGTTGTATATCACTTTATATATAAGTATAAAGAATAATTAAAACCTAGTACATCGTACATCTCCTGAGGCAGTACAATAATACAAATTGAAATAAAGGATGTTGATTCTTGCTTCCCCCACCATATAGGGAAACAAAATAACAAGGAGGTCGTAGCTGCTGGTTCAATTCCCACCTAACATTCCATTAGGTTTATTGTTAATGTTATATTTTTTTATCTCTCTTTGAATTAGGGAATGTTTGTGCCTTCAGGGAAGAAGTGTTGAATATTTGTTTATTCGCTACCCCTTTATTTTTTTATATATAATATATTATTTAAAAAAAAAGAGTTTATTCCTCAGCTTCACAACATATTCTATTTTTTTTTTTTATCTGCATTATAACACATTTATTTTTTTTAAAAAAAGTTTAATTAAAAAAAAGAACATATATTTCTCACCACTCTCTCATTGATCCATGGTTTGTTCTCTTTAAATCCATATATTTCACTTTTTTTCACTAAATTCTCGGTGTTTTTTTGTTTTTTATTTAATATTTTTTAAAGTGAATAACGCAGTTAAGAGTGGGGGAAAAAAGAAATATAGCACTGCAGACCAAAAAGCATTTATTACTTTGGTACATCTATGTACATTTTTTTTCTGGGTCTTAAATTTTCTAGTTTTTTTTTTTTTAAAGCATCCTCGATACATGTAGTTTTTTAAAAACAACATTTTTCTTTTTTTTATGAAAAAACGCTCAAGAATATCTGCGGGTATAATTATTCATTTTTACTTTGTTAGAACATTCTTTTAACCCTATTTTTAGCGAATTATTTTTGTATGATAAAGATCAAGTTACAAATTTAAAGTTGATCTAAAAACTAAAACTATACATATTTTATTTTATTTTCTGTTAAGTACTTTCAAAAATTACTTTTTATTTATTGGAATATGGTTGAATAGAGTTTTTTCTTGTGATAAAAGAATTTTATATCTCTTTCTTTTTAATGGTGAGATAATATATCATAGAGCAAGAAGCATTTAAGAGTTCTAAAGTTTTATTTATTTTTTATTTATTTTGAAGTGATAGGTA
>KZ651103.1:73346-99224 GCA_001010745.2 Gerris buenoi | reverse complement strand
ACTAGCTGGATACCCGTGCTTCGCTACGGAGTGTTATTTTAATTTGATAATTTTATAAACTACCATCAAGAAATATTTAAATTACATTTTATTATTATTATTTACATTAACATTTATTATTATACTATGCAAGAATATCTAGATTCTATCCCTCCCACTTATTTCTATACCCCCTCTTCTTTGATAAGATAATTTGCAAAAACCAAATCCACCCCCCCTAAATGAAAATATGACATAAATACAATTACTGTACACTTAAAGAGCTTTTCAACAATATGCACCATAAAGGGTATATTCATTACTCCGACCCCATTTTTTTTTTTTACTTGTACCCCGTACCCCTGTGTACCAAAATTTAAATTTCCAAAATTCATGTATACAATGACCTTTACCTTGCTTTGAATGTGAAATGTGCAAATTTTAATCGAGATCGGACTGAAACTAGATAGATTTGTATGAAGAACATACACACATACGTTGATCCACCCAATTGTCGCTTTTCTACGCCATTCAACCCACATTATGTTTATCACCCAGTATTACCTATTTTCTTACCCTCACCTTTAATTACTATACCAGAGAGACTGGTTCTCTTATGTACAGAGCTGTAAGGGCTCCAACGTTACTTCTCACCGTTGAGTAGCAGCACCAACGGTCCTTATCTTCGTTAGTTAATTCTTTTAGGGATGAAGATAAGGAAGGTTTATAAAGGAATATATAAATAACTATAAATTGAAGTGACACGAACAAGTATTTTATATTTAACAATAATTTATATAAAAAAAATGATAATATTGTTAAGAATGACTTTGAGATTTCATATTGCAAAATGTAATAAGATATTCTTATACAAGAATACATTCAAGTATTAATACATTTTCCAAAATTAAGACGTCATATAAAAATAATGGAATTATAGATATTACATAAATTGAAATTAAAATATATATTGGAGCATATTATTAAAATTTTATCCATAACAAATTACATAGAAGAACTTTTGTTTGGTAATATAATATGTATGCATTAAAAATTAGATTTAAAATACGAAGGATATACGTTCGATTTGACAAAGTAATAAACTTTCAAAGTAAATGAATTTCGTAAACTAAATATTATAAATATAATGGACTTTAGTAATGAATTATAAGTTTCCTTATTTTATAATACAATATATTTCTTTACCTAAACATAATTATTAATTTATTTTTATAGAACAATTTAAATGAGTATACCTCTCAATTTCGTAAAAGAACTTCGCTTGTTCTTTAACATTATGTGTAGATAAAAACTAACCAACTTTCATTTTAAAAAAAAAAACTAAGATTATTAATTATCTATTATCTATATATGTATATAAATAGTTGATTTTTGGTCTAAAGGAAAAATTAAAACGCTCCCATTTGCGATATTTCGACCCCTCCTTGGGTCATTCTCATGCTGACTGACTAGAAGATTACCCTACATAGATTTTATTTTACGTCAATTTAAAAACATTTTATCAATCTTAACGAATCGTCTGATTCTCGTCAAACTTCTGAAATTCGATAATATTTATTTCACTTCGAGATACTTAGTACTCACAAGGAAGTAACAATCTTAAAAAGTACCCTTCAAAATCAATTTTATTTAAAAATAAAAGTTTTGGATTTCAAATTAGTTCTTTAGGTCTAAACAAAGTTTCTTCTATAATATTCAACCAATTTCTTTTTTAATGCAGTTTTTTTTTNGGGTCGAAATATCGCAAATGGGAGCGTTTTAATTTTTCCTTTAGACCAAAAATCAACTATTTAAACAATACAAGGAAACAACTACTTTACTTACTATATATATAAAATAAAGTTATATATATATATATATAAAGTATTATCTGTACATTTGTCAGAATTGAAAATTTTTTGGATACTTTTTCGTTTTTTAAATCCCGAAAACCGAATCCGTCCTTAACTTTTTTCGTGTGTGAATGTGTGTCTGTCGCCTCAGTCAGACTTTATAGGCGCAAAACTGGCTAAATGAAATCGATTAATTTTTTTTCAGAGGTGAGCGCAAACATGTTGTGCAATTTGTAGGCTTGGTTTCATCGAAAAATATTGAGTAGAACCAAAGTTATTAAATATTTACTGGTGAAGCAGCCGTATGGGGAGGGCATAATACCTAGCATGAACCCCGCGCGGAGCGCGGGGTGAAGGCTAGTTAGTTATATAATTATTAAAGAATAGACTAAAGATATACAAAATATAATAGATAGAAGTTGAACTAATTTAAAGACAAGATGCAAGTTCTATAACGAAAACAAATATATTTTTTAAAGCATTTCTCAGGGTTTTCCGAGCATCAGAAGTGATAATTTATACTAAAAAACGCGTTTTTCACAGCTGTACTGAGCAATAACTTAGTTTTCGGTGGATTCCGTCATGATGAGTTAACGCCCGACGTTTTGCTTCCATTAATGGAAGCATTTTCAGGGGTTTGGTACATTGTGATGTTGACTCGACGCTTTTGTAAATAGTTAAATAGTTTATGATAAATATTTTAATGTTCAAACAATAACCTGGGCCCATAAGCTTATATCTTTTAATGTAACCTAATACCAGCTCTGCCATCAGCCAGAATGAGTAAGTTTATCGAAAAGGAAATAAAGTTATCTGATGTAACCCATTTTTATTGGACTGATAGTAGCTGTATTAGGTTACATGTCTGTATATTGGAGGTCAAGGGCACTATCTCCATTTTTTTACGAAATTGAGGTTTTAACAGTTTCCTATTCATTTTTTCCCCTTTTTTAGAGGTACAAGGCACTATGTCCTAAAACTAAAACTCACGGATTTAGCCAGTTGGAAAAGGCACTATAAACCAACATGCTGGGGAGGTAAAGAGCACTCACTACATGGACATGTAGCTGTTTACCTCCAGAGAATTAAGAATAAGTTATCACTATGTCCAGATAGTGCCCTATACACACTCCACTTAGTAGAGTGAGAGAGCTACTAGTCTTATCAGTATGGCCTTGCACCATACATCATTAAAAAAAAATCATTAAAATACCTCTCCCGAAAAATTTACAATTTGGCACATAGTGCCCTTTACCTCCGATACACAGATATATTAAAAGACAAAAGACGCAACAACAAGATATAGTGACAGTAACAACTGAAGAACGGTTCTTCTCTTCAGAGAACCATAGTCACCTCTCTGGGATGTTAATACCGTGATTGTTGATAAGAACATTAAGGTTATTGGTTCTTTTTCATATTGAAGTAAAGTTTATTTATTTTTGTTTCAGATTAAACTTAACAAGTGTTATCAAAGAAAAGATTGATCACAACTTATATTTGGTTTTTTTTTGTACTTCATCACCAACCATTAACAAAAACAAAAGTATAGTAAGTACACTATAAGTATAGAGGAAGAGTTGCAAAGTAATAATTTATAAGTACGGGATTGTAACGGGCCTGTTATTAACAATGTAAATGTTGAAGATATCTTAACCTTAGGAAGTTCGAAGGATCAGAAGAGTGAGGTAGGTAACTAAGGCTTGAAGACAAAGTTACACAAGACAGGAGTGGGGTAGGGCTCCAGTAGAGACTTGGGTACAACTTAAGATGACTTAGTGGGCTCGAAGGTTAGGCCCACCTACAGACTTTGGCCACCTAAATACAAACTTATATTGGAGAAATGAAAGCATTCTTTTAAAACAAAGATAAACTTCTTTTAAATTTAATCTATCAAGTTTTCATTAACTTTTAGACCTGCTTCGAAAATATCCTGCGTAACCTTTTCAAATATTAAAACTTTTTAATATGCAGACGCAATAAGATTTTAATGAGAAATATTAATATAAAACTTTTTACTTTAAAAGAGGCAAGAGAAAAACACGGTTCGATAAACTCGGACAGAGCTATGTCATATAGACACTTCTAAAACAGAAGGGAGTATCAATCTAAAGATGGTATACGGAATTTTCTTCCTTAGTCTGTTACTCCACTTTTAAAAACAGAAGTGTTATTTTCGTTTCACCTTTGTCCAAAGTTCATTGGACTAAACGTCGTTTTGTCTTAATGTAATAGTTATTTAATCGAAGTCGTTCATATTCTAAAAAAAAAAAAAAAAAAAAAAAAAAAAAAATGGGGGAGTAACAATCTAAAGAAGTACCATCATATACATAGTTTATTATTTAATAGTCTGACCATTAGTGCAGCACTTAGCTTCACAATTTATGGTCACATAAATGTATAATAAATGTAATCCCACTGGGGGTCAAAAGTGTGGTAGTTGTAGAAAAATTAAATTAATATGAAACCAAAACAGTGGACTAATTATAACCTACTTTCCAAATTTCATTAAAATCGGATAAGTAGTTTTTAAGATATAGTGGATCGCAAAAATATTTAAGGACAAACGGACAGTCAAGAGACCAAAAAAGTTCCCTGATGTCTAAAGCGGATTTGTGTCAAAGAATTTTTTTAATTTGAAGTCATAAAATAATGCCGTTCGTCAGAATGATCACTATGCTTTCGCGGTACTATTTTAGATTGTTACTCCCCTATGTTTTTGTAGAATATAAATGGATATAATTATTTCTATTAAGAAAAAGGAGTGTTTAAAATTATATTTATTAAACAAGCAATACAGTAGAGCATAAAATAATTACAATAATTAAAACTAAAAACCCGGCTGTCGATAATCCAGATTCACTTCCGGCAATCAATAAAACAATCTGTACATGCAACACTGATTATGCATGCCCATACAGTATTTTTCATTTAAAAAATATATAACAACTTAACTACATTAATGATTATATTAATCCTCTTCCATCCACTCCTATAATATAACCAAAGGAGTATACAAAATTATAAGCAATTATAGTAAGTTTTCTTTACATCGATTACACGTACCGGTATATTTTGAAAATCAGTAAACAGTTAATAATCATTACTTCTTTAGATCGTTACTCCTTCGTGTTTTTATTTATTTATTGCTTTTTCTAAATAACTATTAAGACAAAGGAATGTTTAAACCAATATACTTTGGGAGAACAGGATAAAGAGGAGTAACAGTCAAAAGAAGAACATTCCGTACACCTTCTTCAGATGGTTACGCCGTTCTGTTTATTATAAGGTGAGTAACAGTCTAAAGATGTACTGCTTTCATTACCTCTAGTAACCTCGGAAGCAAACATTTAATATTCATTCTTCATGATACAGTATTTCAATTTTACAACTAACCCCTTGAAAAATATATATATATATATAACATTAAACCGTGTTTAAATATTAAATTTCAACTTAACAACTACTAACTACTAAAATAACTATTGTAAAAATATTTTTTTTAATAAATTGTTGATAATTTATTATTGAAGAAAACTTCGCTATTTAAACGTACATCATTAAAAGTTAATTTATAACGAGAAAGCAATCAAGCAAAAATGAAAGAAAATTATCATATTTAAATCTTTTAAACAAATATAATTCAAAAAAATTTTAAAGGGTAAAAAAAAAGTGGTTGACACCCTAAAAAGGCATCATTAGAGTTAAAGGTGAAGCCGAGACTTTTAAAGAACTCTTTTACAGCATCGGGCATTTTGCCGGCAGACCGACTTCATTATTATGCGGATGGCATCCTCCGCATTAACGCAGTCAAAGCTTAATAATTCCTGCAGCAAAGCAGGATAATTCTTGTACAAATCCAAAGAAGGTTGAGTTCGGAAGTCTTTCGCTTCACATTAATCTCGTCTCAAGTTGATCAAATACCAATTTTGATTATAAATCATGATTATTAGATTTTTCTATAATGAAGACGTTCTAAATATAATAAAGTCTAAACTATCTATCACACGTGAATAGGACGTTCGAATAATATTTTTTATTTAATAATATCGGAAGATAGAGCTTAAAATGAGAATTTTTAGAAGGGAAAATGTCGGTTTTTAAAGAATAGATTAAAGAATTTTGAAAAACATTCGTAAATAACTGTTTTTAACTAGGAATCTTTTAAAAATTCAAATCTGGGTGTGTAATGTAAATGTAATATGATATACGAGCTTTCGTATATATTATATAACATAACTAAAAAGCCAACTAATAGGTTTATAAATTGCTAACTAAATAGTTAACTAATAATGAGTTGAAAAATATATATTTTAAAGAATAATTAATAAATAAATATCAACAATTTTTCTTGTACTTTCTCAAACACGTAGTATATATATATATATATATATATATGTATAATGAGAAAATAATGTTTCTCTGCCCCCCCCCTTTATTAGTCATATATTTATTTAAAAATAAATGTTGGGTAGTCATAAAAGAATACAATGCATCTTCAAGCTATGACAACAGATCTTTTTTTATGCTTGCCACCAAATTAAATCGGAAAATTATGTCGCCCACTTTCCAATTTACTGAGTCACAAATATGTAGAAGGAGTTATGTTAGTATAGTTAACAGGTTTGTGCTTGCATATTCGCTCGCTTCAATATAAAAGAATTCGAGAAGTAATCACTATGCAAAACACCAGAAAGAAAGACTGGAATTGAAGAATGACTTATTAAATAAAAATAAAAGTTGCTAAAAAGAAAATATAAATTATGCAATCACCTTAACTCCGACAGAAGAGCAGAACGAACTATTAATCTCAAATAAAATAAATTCAGCTTACCTGAAACAGCAGGAAGAAAATAAATTAGATAATTATATTTGAGTAGGAAATAATAATAATAATTTAGGCAAATAACAAACATAATAAATCCACAAATTATTCATTCATAATATTAAATGCTTATCAATATACAATCTAAAATATAGCAAATAGTTTAGACAGGTTGGAAAAAAAATTTTAAGTGATCATTAGAGGAACTCACGAATAAATTGATTTATTCTTATTAAAATGAATAAAAGAATTTCGAATTATGTTAATCGATACATCCAACTTATAACGATAAACAAAAACCATTTAAGGAACAAAATCTTTTATAAAATCGATAGTGTCCCGACGACGGCGACGGCGACTCACCTCTAAATGATTTATATTGTTAAAAATTGATGAGCTTCAAGCTAGGTTTGAACCAGTGACCTCCAGCACTTGAGGCATTAACTCTGCCACTGAGCCATCCCAAGCATTAAACTTACTATTTAAACAGTAAATGTCTATTTAAATATTTGAATTATAACTAATTATCTCTCAGCTCTGTTTTTCAACCACATTTATTCTGCCCGTTGCTACGGGCTTAACGGCTAGTTTTATAAAAAGCAATAAAGAGGTAAATATGTATGATAATTAGTTCCTTTAAATTGGATGTAAGAATTTTCCTGCTTAACTTTCATAATCTTTGTAATATAAACAGTGTTGTCTCAAATTGGCTTTAAAAAACATATTTAAAAGAATAGAGGCTTCATGAGAGATATTGTAAAATAAACGTAGTACCCTCCAAGCTAATATACAACTTAAAGTTTATAACTTTTTGAAAAGTTTTAGGCTAATATTTAATACCGTTATGTGAAGGGTAAACAAAAGTTTTTTTTTTTTAACGTCGTAAAGTAAAACCATAAAATGAAACTTAACAGGTAGCTAGAAGATATTTATGCACAATCTTAGTTTTAACTATAATATGATATCTTAACTAGTATACACGAATATAATAGAGGATCGATTAAAGAGAAAGTAGAATGCGGAAGATGGTTTTATAGATAACATAAGTATAAGGTTTGAGCAGAAGATCTGCGGTTGGGAAGGATTTGGTCGCAGTTTAGAGATGGTAGTAAAAGCTAGGTCCGAAACCAGCTACCGTTATCTCGTAGCAGGACTAGCCTTCAAGCTTAAAGTTCAGGCAAAGGCTTAAACCTTTCCTATTGTCCGAAAAGACAAGGTAAAAGCTACGCCCGTAGCAAGAGATAGTAGACGAGGTCGACCTATAATAGAGTTAAAATCTACGACCGAAGAACACGCAAAGACCCAAATTACATACCCCCACCAAACAATCTTTTATCAGGATTAGAATATATTTAAGCTAATAGGAAGATAAAATTGTATTTTACAACATGGTATATTAAAGTTGAATATGGAAATCCAAAATCTTATCTATAGCTGATAGTAGCGATCTATATTAGAACAAGTGATAAAATATTCGCAACTATGGTTAAATCTAATTCAAGATTTAAATCTCTGAGGGTGAAAGACCATTTAGTTTCTAATCCAGTAGTTCGAAACTTTTCAATTATTTATATTATAATTAAAGCAAAGCAGAGTGAAAACAAACAAGATAAACCGAGGTAAGTTCAGTCTATTAACAGTTCTATTAAAATGTCTTGTATATAAATCACAAATAAATTTAACAATTTAGAACAAATTTAATCAATATTTCCATTACCTATAATCTAAAGTACTACAAATCTAATTTAGCAGTCAATTTTAGAACAGTTTAGATTTCATGGAACTTACTAACACCTACTATAGAATGAAATCGGTTCCACAAAGAGTAAAAGAAAAATAGCCTTCCTGAAATAGTTTAGTTAATTATTCTTAAGGGTGCTTCAGACACATCATGGGCACAGGCAACTCACCGACACATCACTGTCAATTGCCATAAAATTATCACTACCACAGGCAACTCACCGACACATCACGGTCAACTGCCATAAAATTATCACTACCACAGGCAACTCACCGACACATCACGGTCAACTGCCATAAAATTATCACTACCACAGGCAACTCACCGACACATCACGGTCAACTGCCATAAAATTATCACTACCACAGGCAACTCACCGACACATCACGGTCAACTGCCATAAAATTATCACTACCACAGGCAACTCACCGACACATCACGGTCAACTGCCATAAAATTATCACTACCACAGGCAACTCACCGACACATCACGGTCAACTGCCATAAAATTATCACTACCACAGGCAACTCACCGACACATCACGGTCAACTGCCATAAAATTATCACTACCACAGGCAACTCACCGACACATCACGGTCAACTGCCATAAAATTATCACTACCACAGGCAACTCACCGACACATCACGGTCAACTGCCATAAAATTATCACTACCACAGGCAACTCACCGACACATCACGGTCAACTGCCATAAAATTATCACTACCACAGGCAACTCACCGACACATCACGGTCAACTGCCATAAAATTATCACTACCACAGGCAACTCACCGACACATCACGGTCAACTGCCATAAAATTATCACTACCACAGGCAACTCACCGACACATCACGGTCAACTGCCATAAAATTATCACTACCACAGGCAACTCACCGACACATCACGGTCAACTGCCATAAAATTATCACTACCACAGGCAACTCACCGACACATCACGGTCAACTGCCATAAAATTATCACTACCACAGGCAACTCACCGACACATCACGGTCAACTGCCATAAAATTATCACTACCACAGGCAACTCANGCCAAGTTTAAACTCTCTAGGTTAAATACCTTGGGCGCTACGATGATAGCACACATACATACGTCATGCTGAAAACCACTCAGGAGGTCTTAAAAACACCTAAAACGGATAATTCCGTTTAAATCTCGAAAAACAATTTTTTGGTGAAAACAATACTTTTCCTACTATTAGTAGTGAGGAAAAGTAAAAAAAGTTTTGCTATTATTACCTGGTTTATCACCATAATATAAGATATGGTTTATATCTATATGGTGGCTGTTTGTTTTTTAGGCACTAATGATGGGATTTTTTGGTTATTTTTAAACTCCCATATCAGAATAATAAAATATCTTAATGTTTTGTAGAGTTTACGATTGTAACTAGAGTTAGGCCGGCGCGCAGCGTGTATGCTGCGCAGGTAACCTGTGCATATACCGCACAGGTTACCTGCGCAATGTACCGCACAGTGTAACCTGTGCGCAGGTGAACCGGAGCGTGTATGCTATCATAACAATTATACGTCATAACTTGATAGCACACTCTACGGTTTGCCTGTACAGGTTACGTGTTCAGGTTTAGCGGTTTACCTGTCAGGTAAAGCGGAACGTGTATCGCCGGCTTTAGATTGCTGTGACATAAATGTGACAAATAAACCTCTTAAAAACTAATTAATTAGTATAATATAACTAATTAGTCTCTAACCAGTAATAATTATACTATTTTTATTTTAATTGCAAAAAAAAAAAAATAATAATAATAAATAAACAAAAAATCAAAACAGGTGCACCGGAAAGGAAAACATAAAACTTCGCGCAACAACTCCAACGAAACCTTATACAAGGAAAGTATTACATTTCTTCTTAAGACTTGGTCAATGTATAAATTATCGATCTAAGATTCGACCAATTTGATTTTAATCGCTAACTAAACTGTGTTTTACTAGCTTTGTTCCAACAACACTTCAAACTAGTTTCAAACTGTACGACGCATGCGAATTAGCGAAAAACGATCAATTGTGGTCCGTTGCGCATGCGTCGGACAGTTCCAAACCAGTTTGAAGTGTGGTTGGAACAAACCTACTGTATAGAAAAATTTAGAGCAGAAATGTGCTCTAAATAATTTATATTGTCAGTGTAAGTCTTACAGCATTTGTTAAACGTTGTTGGCTAATAAATACATTATTTAAGTACGGAAAGAAGAAGAAAATTTAGGAACAAATTATAGTCGGAATTCCTTATAGCGAACTTCTATAAAACGAAAATGTCTATAAAACGGTATTTTTTATGTCCCATGAAATCTCTTTATATAAAAGTGTTTCTACATATCGAAAATAATTTATCTACAACGAACAAAATGCATAGCAATAAGGATTAATAATAAGATCCGACCGACAAACTATCTTGTGAATTAATATTGGCTGCGTTTCGGCATCCCTTTATTTTCTTAAAACCATTTTTAAAAGTTTCTTGCACTAGCAATAAAATAAATTTGCGTATTCTACCTCCATTAATTTAAGTGAAATTGGAGTCATCTTTGACAAGTATAGAGAAATCTCTTAGTCTCAGTTTAGAATTATTTTTGAACGTTTATAAACCTCTTGACTTTACTTACAAACAGAAAATCACTTTCAGAGTAGATTTGCAGATAAAGGAATGAAGAACTAAGAAGTATCACGTAAATATGAAATCGCTCCGAGTTTAGTGTCAAAGATTTTGAAAATCCGAGATTCAATATTTAACATATTCAAAACAGAGATTGTTGAGATTTTAAAAGAGTTTCCAGTATGAAAACGTAGATGAAGTAGTTCTGTAATCAGTGAAATTGGTACGGGATAAAAATCTTCTTCATTCAGGACCACTCATTTTTTCTAAAAAAAAGAATCGATGTACGACCCCATATCTAATTCAGTTAAGTTGTGCTTCGCCTAGAATATTATTATTGTGTTTTTTGCTGAATTTTTTCGGTTTTTTTTGTTTTTCTCTAAGAGAAGGTAACGGAAGCTATGTGATCGTTCTGAAGAACAAAAAATTGGTCAGAGACAACTCAGACAAACTTTCTCATATATGTACATTAAATTACTATTGGAAATTTCATCAAAAATATCATAAAAATAACTTCCCCCGGGCGGGGAATCGAACACAGGCTCTCTTCATCCGCGTTTTAAGCTATTTTCTCACAAACTAGATTTTTCCCGGGAAAACTGCTTATATCATCAGATTCGTATTTAAATTGACTACATTTTAGAATTTTTTATTCAAAATCGTCGGAATCGTTTTCGAGAAATAATTTTTTGTCGTGTTTTTTCAGAGTTTTTGGGGGGTAGCGCCCTCAAAGTTGGAGTTAAAATTCATTTCTCGATTTCGCCTCGGGGTATGATTTTTCTGAACGTGTATGCCAAATTTCGTCAAAATCGGCCCAGTAGTTTAGGCTCCAGGCGTCTGCACAGACAGACAGACAGACAGACGCCAGACGATGGACAGACATTTTTTAAAAACTACTTTTTTGGACTCAGGGGACCTCAAAACGTGTAAATCCATTAAAATCTCAATATCGAATTTTCGCGCCATCACAATACTTTCTCTTTATATGAGAAAGTAAAAAATTGTATATCTCCGATTTCAAAAATTCCAAGACAGAAATCAGTTTCAGACATCAGGGAACATTTCTGGTTCCATGTCTATCAGTCGGTCTGTCTGCCATTCACTTATTTTTTTGTGAACCAACATATCTTAAAAACTACGCATCCGATTATATTGAAATTTAAATTGTAGGTAAATAATTAGAACATTGTTCCCATAAAAGTTTTAACCTTAAGCCTATTTGTTTCTCTTCCACATGCGCACAAAACATTCATTTACTTACATCTATATATCTTCAAAAGTACTTGTCTGATTTTGAGAAATGTACGCAGCGAATTTACTACATACTCGTATAGTGGTTTTTGTTTCTGGGACCATGAATTTCGTTATATGCGAAGGTCCAACTGTGTATGCGTAAAACATTGTGAAAAAATAATACATTTAAGTGGTGAGAAGTTATGTGGTTAAGGTAGAATGCGCAGAAAGGTCTGAAAACAGTTGGAAGTACGATAGGAAACAGAAGGCAGTTTAGAGAAAGGATATCTTTAGATTCAGTACCTTCTTTGCTCCAAGTCTGGAAATGAGTACTGTTTAAGGATTCAGTGCGAGTACGTGCCCTAATTTTCTCTTTCATCTGATATATATCTTTAGAATCTAGAAGGAAACGTATAAAAGGGGTGCAAGTTGATAAGACGTCAGGTAGGCTTGAACCTATGTCCCCCAACTTCTTTTCTTTTTACAAGACGACGTCGCATTCCCCTTTGCAACCTTATACAAAATTGTTAAGAGGGGACCATAACCCATGTTTAAGATATGCGTGTTCCACACTTTTTTTCTTTTTATGCCTTTGCCATCATTTATGTATGGAATACATTCACACAAGAAGTTGCTTTTTAAAGTGTCCAACCACTGGGGGAAAAGACAACTCGAGATGCAAGAGGAGATATACAAGAATAACAAGTAACAATCCACCTGCTTTTAGGATTCATCTTTTCATTTTTGTGTTTCTTAAGTTGTTTCTGAAATTTATATTTATATTTGATACGCGACACTCCTCGCATTTAAGAATTGAATAAATATAAAGCATTCTTTGATTATTTTTACATTTCGACTGATGTAAATGTAATTTATTATATTTTACAACGCAATACCAAGATGAAATGAACTGAAAAACATCGTTGTATAATATTCAAATATAAAGACAATAAAAATTATTTTCGATAATAAAAAGGTAACAAAGATAAACAAAATTTCTAATAGTGATTGAATAAATGTGCTCCTTAATCGCTTTCCAGAGATTTCCCTGTCAAAACACCAATTTAAGATGATCCAAGCCAATAAGTTAATACGTTCACACATCGTTTTGGAAACGGTTTTGATAGCAAGAAAAAAGAAACGATCCGCTAGTTCAAAACGCTGTATGAACGGAGATCGACGGATCGTATCGGTTTAGATCCGCTTCACCAAAAAATACGTGATCAGAACGGGGAATCGAATTCAAAACACTCGTGTGAACAGGTCGTGGAGGGGATCGAGATATCAGGTTATTTTACTCTTTTCCACTTTTCAAGTTCTTTATTTTCGTGAGCCTCCGTTTTTTTTTTTTTAAGAACTGCAAAAACGGTGTTAAACAAAATTTAATACTCAAAAGAACTTTTAAAAACTTTTAATAACTTGTAAATAAAATGTAAAAATACGCGGACATATTAGGTAACAAGAAAGAAGGGTTTACTCGTGACGTCACCGTTATGAAATATCGAAAACAAATATTTTGATCACCTGTATTTTTTGTTCTAAGAACGCGAATCGTTTTGAAAACGAATTGGATCCGAAACCCTTTCAAAACTATAAGTGAACGTAGTAAGTGTTCTGCTTAACACCTTTCAAAAGTTGCAAATAATTTAATATTTAATCTCTTTCCAGAGTCTATGGCACCAATTCAAAATGATCCAATAAGTGTTCTACTCAATCCCTTTTAAAAGATGGAAAGGATTTAATAATATTCAATATCTTTCCAGAGTCTATGGCGACACCAATTCAAAATGAGCCAATAAGTGTTCTGGTTGACCCCTTTCAAAAGATGCAAAGAATTTAATATTCAATCTATTTCCAGAGATCTCTCTGTCAAGACAACAATTCAGGATGATTCAAGCCAATAAGTGTTCTGCTTAACACCTTTCAAAAGATGCAAAGAATTTAAATTTCAATATATTTCCAGAGTCTATGGCAGACACCAATACAAGATGATCCAATAAGTGTTCTGCTTAACACCTTTCAAAAGATGCAAAGAATTTAAATTTCAATATATTTCCAGAGTCTATGGCAGACACCAATACAAGATGATCCAATAAGTGTTCTGCTTAACACCTTTCAAAAGATGCAAAGAATTTAATATTCAATATCTTTCCAGAGTCTATGGCAAGACACCAATTCAAAGTGATCCAAAAAGCGTTCTGCTCGAAGCCTTCAAAAAGATGCAAAGAATTTAATATTTTCAATAACTAATAGAAGTCAAATAAGCAAGGACAAAAAAAACTATATTTGATTAATTTTCAAGTTTAAAATTTATTGGCAGCATCGGTCCCCAATCAAATTCACTGATACTGTAAATGCCACAAACAACCAAAATCTTTAACATGTGATAGTAATGCAATTCTAAATATGTATGCCACATTTTATCGAACTTGGCCCAGTAGTTTAGGCTCAATGCGACTGCAGTTTACGAACTATTAGACAATCAACAGATAGTTATTGAAAAAAAAAAAAATAAATAAAACCAAATAACTTTTTGGACTCAAGGGACTTTAAACGTGTGAATCCATCAAAATTCAAAACTTTCTCCATAAATATACGAACACTAACTATTTGAGAAGGTTAAAAAGATTAAATAAACCTTTTCTGAATACAAATCAGTGTAATTAAATAAAATAATGTTTAAAAGCATCAAAGCAGTGGCGGCTGGTGGATAATTAACTTGGGGGTTCAAACCTACCGGGGGGTCCGGGGGCACTCCCCCGGAAAAATTTTGCATATCAAACTTTAAAATTGCCACTTTTAGGCTCTTTATTGAACAACAATTTGGCTTTTTGAAACATCACTAAAAAGATTGAAATAGGATAAAATCGGGTTATAGATTTGATGATAAATCGCTGGAATATGAAATATATAATAAATTGTTTCCCTTATAACTTTTTTCCCACATGAGATGGTAGAAAAAGTATAGTTTTTTCTTTTTTGTAATGTAAGTTAGGAAAATATGAATTAAAACAACTGGCTTTCTGTGAAAAATATACTTAATTACATTTGAATTGAAAAAACAATAAAATAAATATTTACAAAAAATTATGTACAGTATGTATTCTTATTTTTGGAGTGTACTATTATTAGTAAAAATAGTTATAAAACTATTATAATAAAAGTTAGTAGTCTACACCTGGCAAAACCGATTAAATCAAGGATTTAAAAAAAAAAACTCGCGTCAGAATATAACTGCGGTGTCACTGCTTAGCGTACTGTACGTTGAGTGCTGTTAGGTAGGGGAGGGGTGTGAGTGTGACGTGAAAGAGTGTCCAAGGGAGGCCCAAGGTCGAGCCACACTCGGCTAAGTTCGGATTCCTTCGGGAGGCGTCGGAAGTTGAACTGCACCGAGATTGCAGTTCCAAACGCGATGTTATTCCGGCACGCTCCCCTCCCCTGTCCTTAACCGCGACGCTAGGCTAGGGGGTTCATACATAGACTCAGTTCAACTCAATCATTCATTTAAACTGGCCGCATATCGATGCTTCTAGAGCCGCGCATTGTAACTCCCTGCTGCATTTTCACCCTATTTTTTATTAGATTTTTGAAACCAAGAACTAAATATTTATATTCCTTAAAATATTATGTTAATAAATATTTGCTAGGGGGTTCACTGAACCAGTGAACCTAAGCACGAGCCGCCACTGCATCAAAGGTAAATTCATAATGTACGTGCCAGGCAGAGATTTAGAGCCAGCTCTCTAACCACCACTAACCATCTCTAACCACCACTAACCACCTCTAACCACCACTAACCACTCCTAAACATCCTCAAGGAAATTTCTCTGGCACGAACAATATGAATTAGCCACATCAAAAGTTAATCTTTTAGTCAGTCAGCTTGAGAATGAATGAAAGTAGGGGTTAAAATTAAAAATACCGCAAAATTGTGCCCTTAAATTTTTTAATACACACATAACTACTCAAGAATATAAATTCTATTTTAAAAAGAACCAAAACTTATAAATAATAAATAAACTCAATCTAATAAATTACTTTTATATTATACAATTCATCCCTCAATTTCCCCTAAAAAAAAACTAGAGATTCTTAACAGTAAAAACTTCTTAAATAATATTTTACTCGGTTTTTTATTTTTAACAAAAAGAAAGCGGTAGGAAAAAAAAATTTAGCATACTATAATTGAAATGGAATACTTAAGTAAGTGGTTGTTTAATGTCTTCTTCGAGAATTAAAAGAAAAATCTAGGATCTTTAAGGGGAGAAAAAAAAACTCAAGAAAAGGTGCAAAAAAATAAATTCTTGAATTCATTTAGACAAATCTTTAAGAGGTAATGCTGCTAAGTTTTTGCCAAGTTTTTCCCTTTTTTCCTCAACTATTTTTTCCCGAAATCTCGCTTCTCCGCAAATTAAAAGAAAAAAAAATATAACTTAAAAAAAAAGAAACTAACGCGTCTGGAGTCTCGACTAGGGTGTTGATTTTTTTTTTTTTTCTTTCTTTTCTATTTGGCATCGGATCAAAAAAAATGTCTCTTACCCCTCCACCTTTTCTTTCTTCCAACTACTAATTGTGAATATTGGACTCGAAAAAAGAGATAAAAAAAATAGAAATAGAGATAAAATCTTTAGACAAGATTTATATTTACATCTCTAACGTCTATTTTTCTCCAACATAAAAAATTTAGAATTGTATAATCCTATGATTTATACAAAGCTTATTTATTTTTTCTCAAGTTTATGCAAATTTGTAGTGTAATTCTCCTTTATTTACTTTTAATAAATGATCATTTAATTATAATTAATTTATAAAAGTTTTAAAATAAATTAAAAAAAATTTTACAGAAGATATTTGAAGATAAACAAATTGAAAAAAAAAAACGAGTTATGTTAAATTTTATTTGAAAAACAAAAATTAGAGGAGGGTTGTTCTTGATATAATTTTATATAATTTATTCTAAAACATAGAGCAATTTTTTACTTTATTTAGTAATAATTTATTCGACCATGTAATTTGTATTTGATGTACATGGGATCTGTGTTGTTATTTTTTGCAAATTATGATTTCACGAGGATTTTGTTTTTCAAAACTTCTTGTTTAGTCTAATCGAATTACTCGGGTAAAATCCTATTATTAAAACTGTTAACATGGAATAAATTATATATGAGAAGAAAAAAAATATGAATGCGAAAATTGTTGGGAAGGACAAGGTCAAATTCAATGTCTGTTGTATTCTACGCATTTTTTTTTCCGTATATTTTTTTTTAAATTGATCAAAGGAATATACTTATAGTCCAGGAGGTAGCGTGTAAAAAAGTGTCTGACTAACATCAAGCTAGAATTTTGTGTAAAAGTTAATCTTTTAGTGCCTTTTAAGAATATGTGCTAAGTTCGTCTGCGGGACATAGCTTGGCAATTGACATTTGAACAAACCGATGGAGAGCGCCCATGTCCCGCCAATTATGGTGGACTAAGATATTTTCAAAATCGTGAATACAAAATTAGTTAGTAGACCAAAAATCAAGCTGATATTAGTTCGTCATTTTTAAGGTAAGTTCCAAATCAAAGTGGTCATATACCAAGGGATTCATAAAAAGTCTGCATACATGCTAGACAGAGACGAAAAAATGTCTGTCTGTCGAAAAAATGTGTCATTTTGAAAACGACACTTCTTTAAATTGTTAGTCTCATTATAAAGAAAACAGAGGGGAGAAACAATCTAAAAACGAGGTACAAAATGTTCTTCTTTAGTCTGTTACTCCCCTTATAAAAACAGAAGTGTGATATTCCTTTGTCCCAAAGCGCACTAGATTAAACATCCCTTTGTCTTAATAGTTATTCAGTCAAAGTCATTTATATCCTAAAAAAAAAACGTAGGGGAGCAACAATCTAAAGAATTACCTTGAAAACAAATATGACCGAATTGTGAGGTATAGAAAAAAGCAATGCTCATATAGCATGTCATAATAATATTCTTGAAGCTCTTTTCAGGTAGACTAAGAATATGTATCTTTTATGGTATAATATATAAATTTTTTATGGTAGCCATATTGAAAACAAATATGAACATTTTTTCTACGCAAGTTCTTTATGCGCAGCATCACTAGGCACTAATTAAGCTCTTAATTAAAACCATTATATGTTTACTCGTGACAAATATAATTACTCATTAACACGATAATTAAGTGTGTAATTATTCAAATGTTTAATGTAGATGTCACACATAAAAAAGAGGACCCGAGAGACATTTAAACGCACGCAATTTTAATGCTCTATGTAAGAAACACGGAAGTGGTTCAGACAGTTGTCGAGTGGATACCCCCTTATGCTTGGAACCCAGCAGTAAAAAGACGACGAGGGGATTTAATGGAAGTCGGTAGAGTGGATGAGAAGCAAGATGTTCATGTGAAGAAGTAATGACAACAGTTTAATGTTCAAGGAAACCTTTCTGAGAGAAAGACACACGTGACAGCGGTTAGCAGTTATACACCCGAGAATAAAAAGGGACAATGAGGAAGCATTCACATTTAGACCCACAAACCAACGAGATGGTCTTATTCACTAAAATTACATTCCCTTCTTAACAGAGTAAAAAAAAACAACCTAAAACTAAATCCTTCACGTACACTATATACAAAGAGCGGCAATAGTATCGTAATGATGTCACTACCTATAAAAGATCCCTAAGGAGAACTGTTACTGTATTGATAAAAACTTAATGGAAACTGTATAACATCTATACACGTTCCAAATATCAAATATCCGAAGGAAAAAAAAACAGGATCAAGATACAGTGGCTGCGTAACATGCTAACAAAGGTCCCAAACATTCAAAAGCAACTGAGAAACAGTAAAAAGAATCTTTACTTAATAGGGAGGGAGCTTTAACAGATTCAATTTTTGATTTGAAATCTTTAGAAATCAGAGAAAAAAATATTGCAACACAATCTGAATCAATAGATGTAGCATATACTGGAAGTGATAAAATAATCCTAAATTAAGCATTTGGTATCAATTACTTCTAAATGGGCGCTTATTTAGATTGTTACTCCCCTTTATAAAAAAAAACAGAGGGATTAACAATAAGAATTAATTAATTAACTAAAGAAGGTGTACGGCTGTTCTTCTTTGCACTGTTACTCCCATTATAAAAACAGAAGTGTAATATTCCTTTGTCCTAAAGTACACTGAAATTAACATCCTTTTGTCTAAATAGATATTTATTTAGTCGAAGTCATTCATATTCTAAAAAAAAAACATAGGGGGGTAACAATCTAAAGAAGTTCCTCTAAATGTTCACTGATGATGCAGTAGTCGATCTTAATTGAAATAACCATATATTAGCCTAATAAAATTTCATTAACCCAGAGAAAATTCCAAATCTTGGTTTAGACAACTAGTTTTATTATTGTATACAGGGTGTCATATTTTTATTAATAAACTAGTGTCCGGAAATTTCTCGGTGTCAATATAAACTACAAATATTTAACACAATCTCAATATACAACACGGTCAACAATCTCAATATACAAAGAGTAGTTACTTAATAAATAGAAGCAGTTAAGTAAAGGAACATTTTATTAGAAGTAATACTGCATCAAGATTTATAAAAATTGTTCAAAGTTTTGACCACCATTTATGATACACAAAATCTCTTTTTCTTTAAAGAAAACAAGTAAAAGTAAGTAAATTAATTAAGATATGCTATTATATCTATTTAAAGACTAACAAATCACAAAAAACATTTATTTCAATTGGAATNTAATATATAAATTTTTTATGGTAGCCATATTGAAAACAAATATGAACATTTTTTCTACGCAAGTTCTTTATGCGCAGCATCACTAGGCACTAATTAAGCTCTTAATTAAAACCATTATATGTTTACTCGTGACAAATATAATTACTCATTAACACGATAATTAAGTGTGTAATTATTCAAATGTTTAATGTAGATGTCACACATAAAAAAGAGGACCCGAGAGACATTTAAACGCACGCAATTTTAATGCTCTATGTAAGAAACACGGAAGTGGTTCAGACAGTTGTCGAGTGGATACCCCTCTTATGCTTGGAACCCAGCAGTAAAAAGACGACAAGGGGATTTAATGGAAGTCGGTAGAGTGGATGAGAAGCAAGATGTTCATGTGAAGAAGTAATGACAACAGTTTAATGTTCAAGGAAACCTTTCTGAGAGAAAGACACACGTGACAGCGGTTAGCAGTTATACACCCGAGAATAAAAAGGGACAATGAGGAAGCATTCACATTTAGACCCACAAACCAACGAGATGGTCTTATTCACTAAAATTACATTCCCTTCTTAACAGAGTAAAAAAAAACAACCTAAAACTAAATCCTTCACGTACACTATATACAAAGAGCGGCAATAGTATCGTAATGATGTCACTACCTATAAAAGATCCCTAAGGAGAACTGTTACTGTATTGATAAAAACTTAATGGAAACTGTATAACATCTATACACGTTCCAAATATCAAATATCCGAAGGAAAAAAAAACAGGATCAAGATACAGTGGCTGCGTAACATGCTAACAAAGGTCCCAAACATTCAAAAGCAACTGAGAAACAGTAAAAATAATCTTTACTTAATAGGGAGGGAGCTTTAACAGATTCAATTTTTGATTTGAAATCTTTAGAAATCAGAGAAAAAATATTGCAACACAATCTGAATCAATAGATGTAGCATATACTGGAAGTGATAAAATAATCCTAAATTAAGCATTTGGTATCAATTACTTCTAAATGGGCGCTTATTTAGATTGTTACTCCCCTTTATAAAAAAAACAGAGGGATTAACAATAAGAATTAATTAATTAACTAAAGAAGGTGTACGGCTGTTCTTCTTTGCAATGTTACTCCCATTATAAAAACAGAAGTGTAATATTCCTTTGTCCTAAAGTACACTGAAATTAACATCCTTTTGTCTAAATAGATATTTATTTAGTCGAAGTCATTCATATTCTAAAAAAAAAACATAGGGGGGTAACAATCTAAAGAAGTTCCTCTAAATGTTCACTGATGATGCAGTAGTCGATCTTAATTGAAATAACCATATATTAGCCTAATAAAATTTCATTAACCCAGAGAAAATTCCAAATCTTGGTTTAGACAACTAGTTTTATTATTGTATACAGGGTGTCATATTTTTATTAATAAACTAGTGTCCGGAAATTTCTCGGTGTCAATATAAACTACAAATATTTAACACAATCTCAATATACAACACGGTCAACAATCTCAATATACAAAGAGTAGTTACTTAATAAATAGAAGCAGTTAAGTAAAGGAACATTTTATTAGAAGTAATACTGCATCAAGATTTATAAAAATTGTTCAAAGCTTTGACCACCATTTATGATACACAAAATCTCTTTTTCTTTAAAAGTACGAGCCCTTAGGCCCCGTAGCAACGGGCTTAATTTTTATAATTAGAAAACAAGTAAAAGTAAGTAAATTAATTAAGATATGCTATTATATCTATTTAAAGACTAACAAATCACAAAAAACATTTATTTCAATTGGAATAAATGTGGTTGCCTTAGCTTAGCAATAAGAAATCATTTCGAGATGCCTCGTCGGGTCACTAATCGATTATATAAATTATTGGTATACGTAATGTTTTTACATAAAGAAATATAAATAAATAAATTACAAGAAGTAAGAATGTTACTTAATATTTTTTAATTTAAAACGTAAAATAGATTTAAAATGATGAAATGATAAGATATCCTTCGGCTCTATAACCACCTGTAGTTTGTCATGATTGTACTAACGTGCTCCTCCAATCAAATGGAAGACAACCTGCCAAGACCAGAAGTAAGAAGGAAATAGATTGTTCAAAGTCGCCGTGGTCACGGGTAGCCTTTTCGTAGTCACGTTCAGCGTGAAGGTAGTTTCGATGTCAAGTGCCTTCAAAGTCAAGGCATGATCCTGCCAATCTTTTCCTCAGAAGCCTTCACTTAAGTAAAGAATTTATTTACCTACTGACCATTATCCTGCTCCACCGAAGCTTTGGCACGAGTCTTTAGACGATCCAGCGCTCTCTTGATGACCTCATTTCTTACAGCATCTTAAGGGAGAAGTTAATAAAGAGAACAATTTTTTTTTTATAATCATTCTCATGACCATAAAATTCAGTTTCAAGAAGTAAGGGCCAATAGAAAAATAATCTGCCAATTAGAGAAGCACATAGCTTCCTCTCGTCCTATACTTAAATAATTTTACAACGTCTTTTTGTCAAATTTATTTAATTTCTCCCCCATTTTTTAAATCTGCCAAAATTGGATTATTTACACTTTACACGAATTAAAGCCGTGTCTAGACTTCCGAACCGAACAGAGGAATGAACGGAGAGCATTGGTCTCTGCGCATGTCCAGTATGAGATGCGCAGGCGTACTTAAGGTTGGGCATGCGCAGAGACTAATGCTCGGCTCGATTCCTCTGTTCGGTTCGGCAGTCTGTACACGGCTTAAAGTATCAGTTTATCAAAAATTAAAGAGCATAGACGGTTGAAATTAATCTGGGGCTATCTGCAGGCAATTTTCAACAAACCATCCTAATTTCTTAAAAATCAGATTCTTAGTTTTGAAGATGTAGGTGTGAATAATTGTATGTTTGTGCGCATGTGGAAGAATAACAAATGGGCGCAGAATATATGGTACTAACAATGGTACCAATCATGACTTACTATCAAAATTTCATTGAAATCGGACAAGTAGTTATTAAGATATATTGGTTCGCAAAAATTGAGTGTCAGACCGACAGACTGGGAATCAAAAATTTTCCCTGATGTATGAAACGGGATTTTTCCCTTAAAATGTTCGAAATCGGCCTTAAAATAAAATGTTCGTTCTTCAGAACGATCACATTGCTTCCGTTATAAGCAAATACTAAATAATTAAGACACCGTTTAACCCTAAATAACAAATAATTAGTTGTTTTAACTGGGATTTTGTGGTACTACTTTATAATTATGAATAGAGAGGTCAAAGTATCAACAATATTATTGTGTTACTTTATAAATAATTAATTAAAAATCTAGTCGTGATTTGACTAATAAATCTTTATTAGTATTATTTATATGTGATAATGATTCTACTCTTTATAAAACATAATAAGCTTAAAAATGATAAAAGACTTTAATTTGGAGTTGACTTTTATCATCTGCACATATTAAAAACACAATTATACGGATTATATAAAGATCGGGTTTGTTTCACTTCAACAATTTCGGGTAATACCGACCTATAAAAAGGGATTTTAACCTTAATATACCTACAGCACAGACAATGTGTAAAAAAGAAAAAGCAAATACCTGAAAGAACAAACAAAGAACATCGCAAAAAGAACTAACAAGATTAAAGAAACTTTAAAATGTAAAGCAAAAAGGCATTTGATATAGTTCTAGGAATTGTAAGCACTTGTTGAAAAAAGTAAATACAACATTTTTCATAAAGTGGTAATAGCGTTTCTTGATTCACCACTAACCTATTAGCTGTAAATTTCAGCGCAATCAAAAAATTTTTCAGCGGTCTATACTTTCAGCCAACCATCAAAATTTCATAAAATTCAGATAAGTTCTTTTGAAGATATAAGTGTAAATAAATGTATGTTTGTGCAAAGTCTAAAAGATGTAAATTGGAACAGAAAATTGAAACTTATATGGGACCAACAATGGGCTGATTATGAACTACCATCTAAATTTGATTAAAATCGGACAAGTAGTTTTTAAGATATGTAGGTTCACAAAACTTGAGCGATAGACTGACAGACAGACATTACCTGATGTCTTGCTAAAGCCTCATTTTTTGTGGGTTTAATATAAATTTTAATGCACCAGGTAGCAATAAATTAGTATATTTTGTTGCAGTCCTTCCCAGTGGCTTTCTTTTTCCCTAGGTAATTTGTTCGTTCAGGCTAAACAATTAACTTTATACAAGAATGTTATATTGTATTATTATGCCATTGAACTGGGACTGAAGTCCAATTGTAAGTATAATTGGAGGCTTATTTAAAAATTCTTCTATAAACATACCATATCACCATAAAAAAAATATATTGGTCTTTGAATAATGGTAATATAACAAATAACTTGTAAATTTGTAATAGAGGAACAAAAGGATTGGTTAAAAAACTGTATAGATTAATTAAAATAATTACAAGATAAAAAATAACTTTTTATATTCTACGTTTTTAAATTTTCTGTCATAAATCATAAATTTGAAGCACGTCAAAATGAAGATCGTAAATATGGGATATGTCAAAATAAATAAAATAACTTGCGGATTTTTTCCAAACTAACTTTCCATATAGCACAATTTGCTGAAAACCAATTAAATTATGCTGAAATATGAAATATGAAATATAAAGTATTAAAATAATGCATTGTCGTCGTTATCTGAGCTATTCTAACAGTTTCAAATGTCTAGCTGCAAGGGAAGTTAATTAGAAATCGATTGCAAGATTTGTACCGGACAAACAAACAAACAAGAAAGCAAGCTAAAAAAACGTAGTAAAATGTATAAATTGTCAGAAAATTAATACTTGTATTTCTATTGTAGAAAAGTTGGGTCGAAAGGGATGTATTTTTATACATCCGTTTCGACCCAACTTATCAACAACATAATTATTGAGGTATCACCTTTCAACTACAATTTGTATTTCTAGATAACAACAATATTAAAATTAATACTTAAAACTACAAAATCACGTTTTTTAGGAGTGATAATAGATCCAGTCAATTTAATCAAGAATAGTCCATCCAGTCCAATAAATAAAATAATATTTATAACTTATTCATAATATTTATGACTTGTTTAATTTTTAATTAATTTAGTTTTTTACGATAATTTAAGAAGAGTGATAATAAACTATTAGCGTATTTGATTTCTCGGGGGGCTCAAGCCCTCTTAGCCCCATCCTAGGATCGCCACTGCTTGTCACTGAAGGTTGGGGTTAAAAAAATTAGTCACGGACTTCTTTATAAGATCTAGATTTATATCACAATCTCCGACCTTAATCTTCGTATCCACTCATAAAATTCGATTGTATAAATTTAAAAATCAAATTCTCAAGGAATTAACATTCATTATTTAAACTACACATAATAAATACAAATCTACACGTAATAAATTTCAAATTCAAATTATCTTAAACAAATTTATAGATTAAACATACTTATAAAAAACTAACGAGAATGGCAGAACAGGCATCAAAGAATTTTTTTTTTTTTTTTGGTTCCCATCCAAAAGAAGCAAATTCTTGTTTCAAAATAAATAAATTAAAAAATAATACGTGCTAATTTAATTCAACAGTTTCAAATTCACAAGTTTTTACATACTAACTAATAAGAAAAGAGATAAACATGAAAATAAAAGGAATTTGCAAATTACCATTAACCGATAATAACATTAATTTTGAGCATTTGATAAAAACCAAAAACAATATAATTTGCATTTAAATTGTTCAATTCTGAAGATAAATAAATATTAGCAATTTAATTATATATACTTTATATATTTGGTTTATTTTTAAATAGTTCTAATCAAATATATATAATTTATATAGACATACATAATCTGCCAATTAGAGA
>KZ651103.1:54497-69771 GCA_001010745.2 Gerris buenoi | reverse complement strand
TTTTGGGGGGGGGGAGGGGGGATAGAGAATGGTGCCAGACCGGAGTAGACTCGGTAGTAAAAAAGGTATACTTGGCTAAATCCTAAAGAGCTAAAAGTTTTCAGTTCTTAGGCAGTAAAGATCTATTTAAAGATACCTTCCACCGTCCCCTTGCCTCTTTGTGGTTAAGGGATTTTTCGTTACAGACTGCAGACTACCCTAAAAATATCTCACACCTTTTCCCCATTTTAAGTGTTGAAAACTTTTTTCAGATAATTCTTATTTTATCCACTAATGGCAGCATGGAGTAAAGTATATAAAAAGGTACGATGTATATACAGATTAAATTTGTAGTGCAACATTGAATTCTTTTGATGTTTGTGTAGTAGTAGTGTATGTACTATTTTACTTTATAAAGATAAAAATAATTTTCGCAAATTGCCTTCAACCTAGATTCAAAACACTGACATATCTGATTCAAACCTCAGAGAGGTGTGATATTATGTTTTACACTGATGATATCATCAGTAAGTTGATGAGGATTATCTTTACAACTCAAAACAAACGGTTATTACGAACCACTTATTCGAACCTTGCAATAAGGCCGATTTTAAGCCCATTTCACTAGCCCCGTGGTAGGGATCAGCCACTTCTCACATCCCTCAGTAAATTGTACTGCTGAAGCGAGAAGCGAAAATGGAGTGATCATATGTGAGCCTTATAAGCAGAGACCTTTAAAATGTAGCATTTATTTTTATGAAATGTGGCACTAAGAATTGTGGCAATATGGCACTTATTTTGGCCAAATGTGACATTTATTTTAGCTAATGTGGCATTTATTTTTCAACAGTCCACCCCCCCCCCCCCCCTCCCTTTCCAATGTAAAAGGGATATTAAAGCCAAATTTTAACGTCTTCGGACGAAAGGTGTAGCCGTGAGAGCATGCGACGGACGGACGGACAGACAGACACACGCGCGAAAATATAAGGGTCCTTGGCTTTTGCCTACGGACCCTAATAAATAAGACATTATAGGATTTACATTCGTATATGAGACAATTTTGATCAGTTTTTAGATTAATTTTTTTTAAACTCACTTAAAACGTATTACTCCATTAAAATCACTTAATTGAATTAACGCACCATCGCAATACTTTATCTCTAAACATACTGCGTATATAAGAAAGTAATAAATTTGAAAAATTATAGTAATGATTCTGAAATAAGTATTTAATGAAAACCTCATCTACTGAATTTATATTTATGTGTTGTCATCATTAATTACAAAACTTTAATTTAAAAATTGATTAGTAATGATTCTGAAATAATTATTTTATGAAAGCATCTTCTACAGAAATTCTAAAATAACTATTTTATGCAAACCTCATCTATAGAAATTCTATTCATGTTTTGTCGTCATTAATTCTAAATTCTAAAACTTTAACATTCCATTAGGATAGTATCGGGGTAATTTGACTTGAATATCTATATTCTGTTTAATTTCAATACATCAGGATAATAGGATAGTAGGAGAGGCAGATAAGTGGGTAGATTATAATAAGATAGAAGGCAAGATATCATTAGCCAGTGGAAACCTTCAGTCCCTTCCAGCTAACCGAATTAGATCTTACAAAGGTGAGACATGGAACACGAACATTAATACACAGTCTGATGCACAACTGGTATTTAAGGTAAAGGGTATAAAGGGAAGGTACTGAGATAAAGCAAAAAGGATCGAGTAACAGACTGACAACGATTGAGACGCAAGAAGGGATGAAAACCACACCCTAACGTTGGCATTAGAAGCATCCCTTTATCCGGCAGAATCAAACTGGGATTCTGGAGTAGAGGTATCAATTCTATGGCCTTCTCATCTTTTAACTTAATGAATTTAACCCTTATAAGTTCAACCATCAATCAATAAGCAAATCAAATAAGTAATTGTAAACTTGTAAGATGGACATGAGCTTTCAATAAGTCAAGAGGAGAAAAGAGACTTTTAAGGTTATATTTTTGTATTAAGCCCAATTGTTCACACGTTAACTAATGTTAACCAAAAATATATTAGCGGACAGACTAACAGACAGACACAAGTTCAATAACAAACAAAAATTATTCCTCACAATTGTATTATATTCCGAATGTCCCTGAAAATTCGAATTTAAGGATAACTAAAATAGTTCAGAATGCTCTCAATGCTTGGGTTAACTTTGTTAAGCTTAGAAACAATTTTTGGTACTTCTTTAGATTGTTACTCCCTTATGTTTTTGTTAATTAATATAATTAATTATACGTTCCTTTGTCTAAATAACTATTAAGACATAGGGATGTTTAGTAAAATGTACTTTGGGACAAAGGAATATCACACTTCTGTTTTGATAAGGTGAGTAACAGTCTAAAGTCTAAAGAAGAACATTCTGTACACCTTCATTAGGAAGGGAGTAACCATTCCCTTCAGTTTTTTATTTAAAGAAAAAAGAAAAAAGAAAAAAGAAAAAAAAAAAAAAAACCAACAGAAAGGAGTAATCTTCTAAAAGTAATTTCGTACTTCGTACTACATCATCTTTTGATTCTTACCTACTCCCTTCTTGTTTTTATAAGGGAAGACAGTCTAAAGAAGTGCCGAAAAGGTAACATATAAAATTAAATCTGAATAAATGAGAGAAAAAAATAGATATCTATTAATAAATAATCAATAAGTAGCCTAGTTTCTATACAAAGCATTAGATTCTAAATTTTGAATAATCCACACTATAAATATAAAATTTTTATACTTCTCTATTCCCTTCTTGTTTTTATAAGGGAAGACAGTCTAAAGAAGTGCCGAAAAGGTAACATATAAAATTAAATCTGAATAAATGAGAGAAAAAAATAGATNCTTCGTACTACATCATCTTTTGATTCTTACCTACTCCCTTCTTGTTTTTATAAGGGAAGACAGTCTAAAGAAGTGCCGAAAAGGTAACATATAAAATTAAATCTGAATAAATGAGAGAAAAAAATAGATATCTATTAATAAATAATCAATAAGTAGTCTAGTTTCTATACAAAGCATTAGATTCTAAATTTTGAATAATCCACACTATAAATATAAAATTTTTATACTTCTCTATACATCTTCTTTCCACAGTAATAACCGATATAACACATTTTCAATCTAATATAAAATTGTCACAATCATGATTCGTACAAAAAAGTTATTCGTATGATATCAAAAGAGATTTCTTGCTTTTTCCCCCCTAGAATTTTATCAATCATATCGAATGCTCACTAATTATTTTAAAAATAAAATAATAATCTCTTTGCTTGTTTTTTTATAACAGTCTTAACGGAGAAAAGGAAATTGTTATTGGACCTCATTACTTCGTAATTATGAAGAAGTGGTTTTTTAAGCATATTTTTTTAAAGAGGAACAAAAATCATCTATAGAGTTTGTCATATTTATTTTATTTATTCTTTATAACAGCCACCATCCCATTTTATCTTATATCAATATTTTTGGAACATTCATTTAATTATGATTATTAATGTTATGAGCAATATTGATATTAATTAATTCAATATCAGGTAATTTTATATGAATTATGTCACAGCGAATTAAACCCAAAGATTGAAAAATAATTGGTCAATTGTATAACTAATAGCAAATATTTAAAATACATACATATCGTTTTCTTGGAATTATTGTGACAAATAATTTAATTTTTAAGTAGATACAGGAATAGTTTAATCAAAATATTTAATCTAAAGATCTAATATAGCTTATCATACCTCACATTATACCTTTGCATTATACCTCTGTTAAATTAAATTTCTGTTTTTGGTCTTGCACAAGAACAGATTATTTCAACAACTTCCTCAAACCAATGGTGCATACGCGATTAACTATCCTTAACTACATTTGAGTTAAGCTATTATATTCATAATGGATTACACTGTCTTACCTTTTTAGGGTCTGAGAATGAATCTAATAATGTTAGTAGTCCTATAAGTACAACGATATTGGACTAAGTTAAAAGGATTGGTGATTAGCTTTCACAGACTTCTAGAAAAATAATTCAATAGAAAAGGGTTATTTTTTACTACGTTTTTATTAGCTTGCTTTCTTGTTTGTTTGTTTGTCCAGCGCAAATCTTTAAATTGATTTCTAACTAACTTCCCGAGTAGCTAGACATTTGAAACTTTTAGAATAGCACAGAACACGATGACAATGCATTATTTTAATACTTTTATCCATCTTTCAGCAAATGTGCGTATGGAAAGTTAGTACGGAAAAAATCAGCAAGTTATTTTATTTGTTTTGGCATATCCCATATTTACAATCTTCATTTTGACAGGTTTCAAATTTATGATGTATGACAGAAAATTTAAAAACGCAAAGTTCTTATTATCTAGCAATTATCTAATTCTAGTAAGCTATTACAGATCTTACATGTTGTTCTGAAATTAGTATCTTTAAAGGGTCAAACAAATCAGATGACCATGCTGACAGTAAAATACATATATCATTTTTATCGTGTGCATCTGTTTCATGTATGGTATTATCTTTTATATAACCGAGTAGTGTCCCGACGACGGGCGACGACTCACCTCTAAATGATTTATAACGTTAAAAATTGATGTGCCATAAGCTGGCATTGAACCAGTGACCTTCAGATTATTAAGCAAATGCTCTACCTCTGAGCCACGCCCTTGAACTGAAGCTACGAGCATAAAACTTACTATTTAAACAGTAAATATCTATTTAAATATTTTAATTATAACTATCTCTTTCTTGACTATATTTTATTCTGCCCGTTGTCACGGGCATAACGGCTAGTTAATAATAATAATTGAATAATTAGTAATAACTTATGATGAAGATGTCATCAATCTCACATCTTCGTTTGTATTAAGAAGAAATGATCAAATATTTAGCAAATAGGGTCAAGAAGGGAAAAGCTAATAGTTTATTTCAACGTAGAGTGAACCTTAGAAATCGGAGTTTTTGTCAGGTAACATATTTGGGAGACGGATTATAAAAATAAAGGATGTGACATCGCATTGCGGAACAAGGTCCTCTTGTATCTCCACACCACATAGCAGAGTTTATAAGAGATAGAGGTACGTGAAGAGAATCCATAGTAGAGGGGGGTTTATATGTTTCGAAAATCATGTTCTTAAGCCGATTGGATTTACCGAGTCCATCTGTGATTCAGCGAGTGTGTTGCTGGGAGTGAATGCGAGCGTGCCGGGGGTTGGTTCAACTCTGAACTCCGAACCATATAGAAGAGTAATTGTTTGGACTCAGAGGGAGGGGTTCTATCCCACGTCTCCTGATGAACACATCCCGGATACGACAATCATCTACTCCTAAACTCTCAGCGATGTACCATGGCAACGACACAATCACACGCACACCACGACTCCACGGAACCGCACGCTGTGGCACCACTCCCGCAATTCTGACCAGCAGTTACACCCGCATCCACACATACATTTCCCCCAATCAAAGCAAACCTCCTATCTCTTATGCTGTTCTGCTAATAAGGGAATTTCGCTTGGAACATCCAAAAAGTACAAATCAAAACGGTGCATTTATATTAACCAATAAATTCCTTAAATTATGCTAAATGTATACAGTATACAGTCATATAGAGCCTCATAACTACAAAAGGTGAGAGAAGTTTAAAAAGGACCAGTTTATTGCTTTATATATATACTTATCGCCAGTTTCTAAGTGAGGCATAACTTAGATCTTTCTCAGAGTTAGGTTATTGTTGGGGGGTTGGGGTTATCATTCCTTTTTGCTGGCTTCAGCATCGTAGACGTCGTCATGGTTTTTTATGCGGCACTGGAGGAAGAGGAAGCAAGGCCATTGCATTTTCCTCGTATACGAGTAAACATTAAACTGACATAGAGTAAAGGCGGCTTTCACACTGCGCGCGAGACCGAGAGAGGCCGATTCCACTTGAGAAACAAATACATGTATCAGTATGGGGCTATTCTCATTAAACGCCGTGCGAGACCAAGCCGAGCGAGACCTAGCCAACCTGGGTGATTTGTTAAAGGCGTTTTTGTTAGCTAAGCGTTTTCGGCAGCCGAAAACGCTTTGAAAACGGTTGTACGGGGACTAGTAGACAATCTGTCGATCAACGACTGTCTCGCCCGTTGAGTGAAAGCCGCCTAAACACCCGCCTAATACACCCGTAGAGTTTAATTATAATTATTACAAAAATGTTAAATTAATCAATTAATGACAAAATCGTTCAATAATAGAGGACGCTATAAGCTCAAAGTCAAAAATTAAAAAAATGTTAATAAATCTTGCTCCTTCTAAGGTACAACCGATGGAAGTCATACAATCAAACTTGTAGATCTTTTATAGCTCTTTATGCAACCAATATTTATTTCGTTATACACACCATTAATTCATAAAAACTTAAACACTACGTCCGGGATTTTTTTTGTTTTTCTTTATGGGGGGAAGGTTAAAGCTACAATTTTATAATTATTCTTGAATTGACATAATTTTGATGAGTAAATTAGTCAGTAATCTAAAAGCACTCCCTTTTTGAAACTTTCCCCTTTTTGAAAAGGCTTAATTTTGAGAGCTTAAATTTCAAAAGCCCATCTTAAGAGGAAGCAGAGATATGAGGATGAGAAAAACCGGGTAAATTGTTTGAAGTAATACTACACTGCATACTTGCTGGAACTTTGCCTTGCGCATTGCTGATAATGCCATAAATTAAATTAATTAATTTATGGCATTATCAATACTGCTCAACAATATTTTAACAGTCATATAATTTAACGATTGCGTTTTACTGTCTTAAAACTTTTATATTACCTACTTCTTTAGACCTAAATAACTTCTGAAAAGCTAAAAGCTGTTCAAATACATTAAAATAGACTCAACTTTATATTTATTTTTCTAAGTGGTACAGTAAGAAAATCTTTATTTAATCAATGATTACAATTTTAGAGAGGATAATAAACTTTATGCTTTATTTAAATAGTATTTAATACACTTTGTAAACACATCATTTAAATTAAAACCTTTAAGAAAGTACTTCAGGAATAAGATTATTAATGGAGGTCATCTTAATAAATACAGGTACAGTCTCTCCAGGAACATTCCGCCTTCTTTAGATTGATCCCTTCTGTTTTTTTTTTTATAAGGGGAGTAACAGTCTAAAGAAATGCCAGCTTATTAATCTTTACAACCATTTTAATCTAATATTAATCCTTTTAAAAGATGTTATTTAAAAGAAAGAGTAGTTGGGAGAGTATTGTCTGACAGATTTAGGGCGGCTTTGTTCACAAAAGGTCACAGGAGTCGAAGGCCAAACTCAACTCTCACATCTTAATGTGATTACTATCTTATTCCATGCGAAAAGGGATTCGTGAATAAAGAGAGGTCGCAGGGAAATAGACATGAATAGTCTAATTCTACAAGCTTCCATACGATAAAACCGCATGATGTTGTCAACTAGCGTCAGAAGACAAAAAGTGTAAAGAGAATATTCACGGAAAATGTTATTCAAAATGACATCACAATTTTAATTGAACTTCGCATATAAAAGATTCTGCTTTAACTCTGATTTATAACAAACGAATAATAGTTTAATAAAAACGAAAAAAAAGTTTAATAAAATTAAAATGTTTTAAACTTAAGTTTATTGTTAACTGTGAACCGATTAAAATCGATTTGCATTAAAATATTCAGTGATAGTTTTTTATAAAAGTATGTAATAAAAAAAACACTCACTCTTTGAGTTTTATTTAATTTTCAGCAGAAGTAAAATAGAAGCGTATAGCAAGAATCTAACAATTATCTATTTCAAATGTATTAAGCCACAAAGTAAACTGCTGTCTAATATCTATTCCCGATTCTAAGAGGCTTTGCACGAACTTGACAACATTCCTAACCATAAGGAAGGGTCAGAATAGGGGTACTTCTTAGATTGTTACTCCCCTTTATTTTATATAGAGTATAAATGACTGATTAAATAACTATTAAGACAAATTGATGTTTAGTTCAATTTACTTTGGGACAAAGGAATATCACATTTCTGTTTTTATAAGGGGAGTAACAGTCCAAAGAAGAACAATACAAACACTTTCTTTAGATTGTGACTCCCCTCTCTTGTTTATAAGGGGAGTAACAGTCTTAAGAAGTGCCAGAAAAAGATCCTTAGTTGTCCAGTTCGTTCTCAGGGATTAGTCCCTTAGTATGAACTGGGTTACTATCGGCATCAGGTTGAGGGTGGTAGTGTGCAACTCTATGTCCAAAATCTGAAATTTACAATGCGTATAAGAAAATGTCTAACAATATTAAAAGGAAAGCGATGCTAATACAACTTAGATGATAGATTCCTGAAATAAATACATAGAGAATAGAGAATTGAAAGGCTCCACGACAGACATTTTTTTTAAAAAACACTTTTTTGTCTCAGGGGACTTAAAAGCATGTAATTCAACAAATAGACAGTTTTGTTGACTATAATTGAGTTAATTATTGACGCGAGTTAAAAGAAAAGTTATATGCAACAAAAAGTTTAAAGCCTGATGCCTCAGAGGGCTGTTTCCGAAATGCAACTCCAACTTGAGCTCGAGGATTAATCAGAGCAGGTAGAAGTTGACTACTTCGTGCGCCCATCTTTGAAAGCAACTTTCAAAAATGACAATAAGTTCAAAATAATAACACCACACATATTGTGCTAGAAGATTTTACAGGGCTTACCCTTGCAACATAAAAATATTTGTGGATAAGCCAAGATACCTGGAAATTTAACTAACTCTATACTTATCTATATACCTTGTTTAGGTCTAAACATTTCTTTAAGCTTATTACCCTTTTAAATACAAAAATATTTTACTCCTTCCCAGGAATAAGAGATAAAGCTAGAATACCAGGAAACTAATCAGTAATATGAAGTAAGCGTGATTGCTTTATGCAAACAAAAAGAGAGTCATCCCCCGCTACATTACGGCTGCTAGAGTTCAGATAGCCGTAATTTTACGTCCACCTCAGTGACGTCATCCCATGCTACATTACGGTCACTAGAGATAAGACGGTCGTCATTTTACGTCGACCACTGTGACGACATCCCATGCTACATTACTGCTGCTAGAGATAAGACGGCCGTCATTTTACGTCCACCTCAGTGACGTCATCCCATGCTACATTACGGTCGCTAGAGGTAAGACGGTCGTCATTTTACGTCCACCTCAGTGACGTCATCCTATGCTACATTACGGTCGCTAGAGATAAGATGGCCGTCATTTTACGTCCACCTCAGTGACGTCATCCCATGCTTACGGTCACTAGAAATAAGACGGTCGTCATTTGACGGTGACCTCTATGACGTCACGACCGCTGTTTCAAGGCACCACTCTCCTAGGAAACCAGAGCTTAAGAGGTTATATTAATTAATAAAGGTTAACTAATTAATAATTAGTTAAAGAACTGTTAAGAAAAACCTCTGACATTCCTTTTAAGCTTATTGAAGTCTCAAAATTCCCATTGGTTGAAAATCTTTTGGATATGATACTTGAACAGAATTTATAATAACGCATAAATGAAATGTCTTAACAATCTTACATTGAATCAAATTAAAATGATAATATTTATTGCTATGATTATACTAAACAAAGCTGAACCATTTAAATTTATTTACCTAATTGCGATGTTCACTACTCACAATAATGACTAGAGAGGTTAATAAAATGTAACAACAATATCGTCACCACAATTTTTAATAAATTAGATCACTACTCACTACTCACTTCACCACTAAATTAAAAATAACAATACTGCATTTATATTGAACAAAAAGCACCTAAACTTATTATTAAATTTTGAAAACTTTCTCAAAGAAATACATTTCTCTCTGTAATATAGATTTGGAGAATGCGTTGATTCAATTAATTATCCGAGGAACCAAAGGCAGTCTCTGTAAAATTAAATCTAAACTTCAAAAAAATAAAACATTATCCCCACTATTGTCATCACAAAAGTGAACAGTTATTGTCCAATAATCTGCAATGGATAGTTAATACGGTCCTGTTCCAGCCAGTTAATTATTATTTAATAATTTATTACTATTAATTATTATTTACTGTATTTATAGTAAAACCTTAATTTCCAAAGTTATGCAGTTAATGTATTACTTTGATTTTAGCTTTTCTGTCTTAAATTAAATCCTTTGGTTTCTGGTTTGGACGTATTTCTGCCAAACTTTGATCCATAATAAATAGCCTCAAGTGCTTTATTGGATACTCAAAGTAACCTGTTGCAAATCACTAACCTGAAATCACTTTCTTATTAGTTCTTCCTTTGTCTCTTTTATCTATTGAATTTAAACCAACCTAATAAATTCTCTTCATTAACAAAGTCCATTGTTAAATTGAATAACTTAAAAAATTAATTATCGTATAATTAGTAAACATTAATTAAAACAGTAAGATAACAAACAGACGCATTATGTTAAATTATATTTTAATTTCAAAGCTAACAGTCAGATAAAATTATAATTATTATTGGAGACCTACAGAGAAAAATAGACTCCAGCGCCGGGACTCGAACCACGGGCCTCTATATTTCCAGTATAGCGCTCTACCAACAAAGTCCCAAGTTCAAGTCCCGGCGCTAGAATCTATTTTACTCTGTCTGTCTCCCATTGTTAATAATAATTATAATTTGATTTAAATTAAAATTTAAACTTTCCGTAGTATGAATACTACCACAAACTTAAAAAAGCTTAACATTTAGTTAAAAGACATTTTTTATACCTCCAAATTTATAGACAAAAATCTCTGTCTTAAGAATTGTGTTCTTATGTCAGTCTGCATTTTTCCATACAATGCACACTTAAAAACCACTTACCTGTCATAATTAGCTCATTTTTGGTCCCATATTAACTGAGCTCAATGTCTTCCCTTCAACATGCACACAGACTTTTTCATTAAACGCACCTTTATCTTTAAAAATAAGGTACTTAACCGATTTTGAAGAAATTTGCAAGATTTGTCAGAAGTAGCCCTCAGATGGTCCGATATTAATTGTAACGATATTAAAAGATTTGTTAGTGTGTCTGTCACTACCAGCCCAACTAAACAAAAGCATAGCTAAACGAAATCGATAGTTTGGGTATACTTCTAGACTCTAGACCAGGGTTGGCCAACCCAAATAATCTTGCGGGCCACTTTTGAAATGCATCATAACTTCGCGGGCCGCATATAAAATTATATATCCCCATATTAGATTTTGACCCACTATAGAGATTTTTTTTTTTTTTTTTTTTTTTNTAATAATAATAACTTTTCCACACTTACGCTGTCACTCACTCTCTCTTTGATATATCTAAGATCTGTAGTTTATTGTTTTCTGTTTATTATTTCACCATTTTCTTAAGTCTCAATTATTCAACATGGACGCGTCTCTCAAAAAACTAGTGCAGAAGAGAGCATCCATTAAGGGAAAACTAACTCGCATAGCTAACTTTGTGGAGAACTTTGATCTAGAAGAAAACGAATACGATGTCATTCCCTTGAATGTGCGTCTTACGGCACTGGAGGAATGTTGGACTGACTTCAACGCCATTCAAATTGAAATAGAAGAGCATCTCAGCGAACATAATGAATCTGCCGACGGCGATGAAGCAACCCAAGCCAGTGAGTGGCAATCCTTTGAAGACAGCTATTTCCATATTCACTCTAAGATAACCCGGATAGTCAAAAGTGTAATTAATACCTCTACATCACAATCTATGACCTCTGTGAAACATCGAGAAACAAACGTGAGACTACCAAAAATCGACCTTCCGTCCTTTACCGGAAATTATGAAGATTTTGTTTCCTACTTTGAGTTGTTTCAATCATTAATAAATAACAACGAGTCAAGTATGATAAACCTCGCGGGCCAGAAAAATGTTCTAGGCGGGCCGCGGGTTGGCCACCCCTGCTCTAGACCAATGAACTCGCGTTTAGTCGAAAATTGGCCCAAACCGACTGAAAAAAAAAAATTCCGACTGAAAAAATAACGGACCCAACTTTTGTTTTTTAAGGGACTTTTTGTCGCTAAACGGTAAAAGTCGTATCGAAGCAGATTGCACCAGCAATAACCGATTTTAAAAGATCTACAACTTTGGTCCTAGGACATTTTATCGTAGCTCAATTTTCTGTTATTTTGCTAGTTCTGACCTAAAGGAAACAATTTCTATTTAATAAAGTAGTTTCCAACAATCTATATTTTTGTATAATTAGATAATTATTCTTCTGGTTTGTGTTGTTTCCAAACATCGTCTAGACTTTTTAAAAGCATATTTATAATTTAAAAATTCTAGAATAGAAAAACTGGTTTCCAAAGTTGACTTAATTCATATTTTATTATAATGATTTCGATGTATCTAGTACTAAACTGAACTAGATATAAAAAAAAGAGAGAGAAAAAAAAGAAATCAATAAGTCGTCATATGGAACGGATACATTTGATTTAAATAATAAATAAGATTTATCATATTACATTTACGATATAACTTTATATTATTCAACAATATATCCATAACAAGTTACGTAAACAAATAAGAGAAAAAACTAAAACTGATATCCTCACACACCTTCTGGGTCTTTCACAACAAAACACAATCTTAAACTTAATATCTGAATACCGAATGCGAAGGAAAAAAAAAGTAAAAAAGAAGTTTTTAGAGGTTTAAGCGATGAATATCACCTAAGTCTTCACCTCTTGAAATACAATCGGAAGGTCACGAATGTTTACCTTCTACAAAAAAAAAAAAATTAAAAGAAAAGAAATATGCCGAAAATAAAAGAAATAAAAAAGAGAGTTGCAAAAGAAGTCGTGAGTTATCGCAAAAGAAGAAATATGAAAAAGTACGAAGAAAAGGAAAATATTAACAAAAAACACAACTAAAATGAGTCTCGCGATGTAAAGAAGCTTAAGGTATTGTTTGATAGTAGTTTGAGTTTTAAAACGTGCTTTTTCATAAAATAATACAACACCTAGCTGGAAATCTTTCCTTTGAATATTCACGCTTCCGAAGATTTATTATTTGTTTCCTTCCCTTTTTTAAGACAAAATGCAAATAATCAATACTTTCTTGGACTGTGCAGCAGAAAAAAAGAGGAAAAAAGCACCTTTAAGATAAGAAAGATTTAGAATCTTTAAAAAAAAGATAAAAAACTATTTGAATCTTTAACTAGCATTACTTTTTCATACCTTGAGGTATAAGTAGAAACCTTTAAGGTATCAACTAGGCTAAAAAGAAAAGGAGGTAATTCGCATTCTTAAATTATTCCTTTGCACGAAACAGCAGTTCGTGTAATTTTTTTATTTTTAGGTTTAATAAACCAAAACAAAAAATAAGAAAGGAAAAAAAATAAGATAGGAGCGTTAATGGAGGATATCGATATGAATCTTTCAAAGAGATATTTGATTTTTTTAATTCAAAATTTAAAGTATACTAAATAAATTCTTACCTCAAAACAAAACGTATTTTGTTTTGACAGACAAAATCAAGCACGGAAAAATATGAAAAGAAGAAAGAAGCTCTAAACATACCTGAAACAAACAAAAAATTAATTAAAATTAATTTAATTAAATTATTGTTCATAACTTGAAAAGTTAATAATCACATAAATAAAGTAATAAATAATAATAATAATAAATAAAATGTAAATAAGTTACATCAAAATAAAAATGTAATAATAATCTACATGACACAACAAGGTGAATCTAAAGTAGGATAAAATAAATTTTTATCTTTCAAATTGATAACTTGTAAAATTAGAGCAAAAAAAAACATCATATACTATAAACATGAAAGTGTAAATAAAACTAAATGCAACAAGTAACAGAAAATAAACAAATAAAAACATTTTTGTTGCTTATCATAAATTATTCTTGAATTAACCATAATAAAAGTTTAACAATGATCGGCATTATCAATCAAATAAATTTAATAAATAAATATGTATATCGTTAAAACATAATTCCAAACAAATACTTTAAAAGAGGTTTAGTTTTTAAAGTATATGTAAATAATATAATTTCATTTTACAAAATGATATTATCAGAAATTCTAAATAAATAAATAATTGGTACTTATCAGAAGCTTACATGTAATAATCCGATATCAATTTATATATACAATTTATATATATATATAAATTGGATAAACAATTATACATATTAAAACATTAATAAAGCAATTAAACATTCTAGTTGTACTATTGAAGTAATAATTATTATTACTTTTTTACNATATATATTATATAGAGATACAAAATGCTAAACATAAATGATAAAGGATCTAGTGACAAGTGGTTGTTAGCTCTTTCAAATCGAGTGAGATCAAAGTCTAAACACAATATCTCAAGATTCGAATACCAGGGAGGTGAGATGTTTTTTACACTGTTGATCACATCTAGCAGATACGTAAAGTAGCTAACAACTGTCCTGTAATATCCTAAATGTGTTAGTCAGAAAGTGAATATAAAGAGATTTTTTTTATAAAATCCAATAGTATAATATATTCCAAGTCACATCACTGATATTATAAAAGGTGGAATAAGTAGACTAGATTTTATACATGTATTTATACAAAAATATTGGTTAAAGAGGGGAAATAGATTCAACTTTTTTTTTAAAAAAAGTAGATAATTCCTTAAGGCAATCTTAGTACACCACTATCACTTAAATAAACATTATATACCTTTATTAAAAAAAAAAATGTAGTAATATCACACTTCCTAAGAATAAGTGAGTGAAAAAAAAAAAAAAAAATTACACACATAAGATACCAAGGTGCGGTGTGTATACAGAAAGTGTATTCAAGATGTAGAGCCTGTATTTCAAAGGGAGAATAAGGAACGAGAGTTGCTTTTTATTTAATTTTTTTTTCTAACCACTTCAACTTGTCAACATTCATAAAGCTTTTCGTGTTAAGAAAGGAGGTACTTCTGAAAAAAAAGAGGAGAGACGCGAAGACGTGGGCAAATGCAAATAACTTGTTAGTCAGTGGGGTCGGTTCCTTCAACAGAGTGTATCTCCTTACGATGTATTAAAAAAAAAAACATTATACAAAGTAACAAACTCAAATACAAGTTGCAGGTTAAATGGGAACAACCTGGCGCCAAACATTTGCACCACCTTCATATGATAATCAATATGATAAAAAGAAAGAAAACAAAAATTAGTTAAGTAATTTCATCCTTGTAGTAAAATATAGAAGATTTTTTTTTTTTTTTTTTTTTTTTTTTTTTTTTTTTTTTTTTTTTTTTTTTTTTTTTTT
>KZ651103.1:27885-46979 GCA_001010745.2 Gerris buenoi | reverse complement strand
ATATAATAATAATTATAATTAATCCTTATGACCGAAGAAACCCTTTTAGTAACTTGCTGGCAAGTACTTGACGGGATTTTTATGAAACCATTGGATGGTTTGTCGAAAGTAGGCCGCAGATAGCCCCAGATTAATTTCAAACCGTCTGGGCTCGTTCAAATTTTTCTAAGTTGATTCATGTAAAAAAATCAAATCATTTTGACAGATTTAAAAGCGGAAGGAAAATTAAATAAATTCGACAAAAATAGATTGCAAAAGCATAAAATCATTAAAGCATACGAAATAGGATGTGAGGAAGCTATGTGCCACACTAATTGGCAGACTATTTTTTTCATTCTGTATAACAGATAAGCTTTATGATATAAAGGCTGAAAGCTGCTTAGATAAATAAAAAGTAATATTTTACCTAGAAAGGTAATGTATTATAATCCAAATAAAACTAACTTAATTGCAATAATTTTCAAATTTAAATTGTGCTTGTAAAAAGTTTCTAATTTGCAATTAATTTTGCCTCAACATTTTCCACATATTACTTTGAATTTATTAAAGAATATATTAAAAAATAATATGTATTCATAAGTCTACCTTTCTTTAATTTATAAATTCTACTTAAAATTAATACTTATCATTAAACATTTTTTGCTGCTGTTAAGGTTAAAAGTAATTTAGCCTTATTTAATATTTTATTTATCCTGAACACCCCCCTTCCCCCCTCTTCAACAGAACAGTTCTAATTACTTCCACTTAACAATAGGTCACTAGAGACAAGAGACGTCAGAGGCAAAAAAAAAAATCTCGGAAATTACTTTTTTTTACTATCCCTTTTAAAACATATTTTTTTCACGAGAATTCAAAACGAGAAAGAATTGTTTAAGACGAGATTTGAATTGAAATTATTGAATGATGGAATAGAAATACGCTTTACTCATTTAACAGCTCTAATTTCACCGTAAATTTTTATCGTTGGCGAATTGATCCTACAACTAGTATAAAAATAAAAATTTCAACTTTTTGGAATTTTCCTATAAGACAAGTGTGCCAAATTTCATGTTTCCAACTAACCTGGAAGTCATTCTTAAGCCTAGATTACATTGGTAGAGTAAAGGGTCGAGTGCATTGGCTTACTTTTCAGTACAAGGGACGGTAGAGTAAAATGGTGGGCTGTTTTTTGGTAGAGACTCTAAAGTCGTTCACACAGGCTTTAGGTAGTAGCCTTAGTCAAGTGAGGTTAATATGTTTTTAGTTCCCGCAATTAATATATAGAAAAGGTATTCAATGTTAGGACGGACGTAGGGAGGTTTACTCGCCCGTCGGCGGTACTCTGCCACCGCAATAGCTTATTTACTCGACCAACTTTTATCCACTATCCTCGACTGTTTACTATCCGTATCGTTCACATTAGGCTAGTAGCTTAGTAGAGTGCTACTCGACCGTTTACTCTACCAATGTAAACTAGGCTTTATTATGAGTAAGTGAGTTATTAACAGAAATGTCAAACTTTGAAACTCAGTCCATGCTGAAAAGGCAGGATAATAAAAGCTCAATTGATCACAGTGTCCTAAGTTACTTAGGCCTAATCTATGATTCAAATTTCAAAAGCCCATCTTAAGCGGAAGCAGAGATATGGGGGGTGAGCAAATCGGGTAATTGGTCCAAGTAAGGATACACTTCATGCTTACTAGATCTTGACCTTGTGGATTGCCGTGCGCTCAAATCAAAAGGGCCGGCGGGACCGAGTGGTTAGCGCCATCGGCTCTGAAACCAAGGTCTAAAACCCCGGCGTGAGTTCCAATCCCGGAGGGGTCAGACATGTTTCGCACTGATGATCATCATCGAGTAGATGAGTAAAGTGGTCGGATAACCCCCGTCCTGTAATGACCCGAGCTGTCGAACGGGACTAAAACCCAAAGAAAAAAAAAATAAACAACACATCAAAGTTAATTGGATTTAAAGTAAAGAAAATCATAATAGTTACTCGAACTCTGTGATAAAAACTGTTACCATGTCTTTTAAAAAATCGTTTTTTTTCATGTTATTTTATGTTTGCTCTTGTTATAATTATTAATTGTAATTATCTGTGATACTGAATGTTTTGTGCATGTTTCTAATTATGTTAAGAGTTANACTTTTTGGAATTTTCCTATAAGACAAGTGTGCCAAATTTCATGTTTCCAACTAACCTGGAAGTCATTCTTAAGCCTAGATTACATTGGTAGAGTAAAGGGTCGAGTGCATTGGCTTACTTTTCAGTACAAGGGACGGTAGAGTAAAATGGTGGGCTGTTTTTTGGTAGAGACTCTAAAGTCGTTCACACAGGCTTTAGGTAGTAGCCTTAGTCAAGTGAGGTTAATATGTTTTTAGTTCCCGCAATTAATATATAGAAAAGGTATTCAATGTTAGGACGGACGTAGGGAGGTTTACTCGCCCGTCGGCGGTACTCTGCCACCGCAATAGCTTATTTACTCGACCAACTTTTATCCACTATCCTCGACTGTTTACTATCCGTATCGTTCACATTAGGCTAGTAGCTTAGTAGAGTGCTACTCGACCGTTTACTCTACCAATGTAAACTAGGCTTTATTATGAGTAAGTGAGTTATTAACAGAAATGTCAAACTTTGAAACTCAGTCCATGCTGAAAAGGCAGGATAATAAAAGCTCAATTGATCACAGTGTCCTAAGTTACTTAGGCCTAATCTATGATTCAAATTTCAAAAGCCCATCTTAAGCGGAAGCAGAGATATGGGGGGTGAGCAAATCGGGTAATTGGTCCAAGTAAGGATACACTTCATGCTTACTAGATCTTGACCTTGTGGATTGCCGTGCGCTCAAATCAAAAGGGCCGGCGGGACCGAGTGGTTAGCGCCATCGGCTCTGAAACCAAGGTCTAAAACCCCGGCGTGAGTTCCAATCCCGGAGGGGTCAGACATGTTTCGCACTGATGATCATCATCGAGTAGATGAGTAAAGTGGTCGGATAACCCCCGTCCTGTAATGACCCGAGCTGTCGAACGGGACTAAAACCCAAAGAAAAAAAAAATAAACAACACATCAAAGTTAATTGGATTTAAAGTAAAGAAAATCATAATAGTTACTCGAACTCTGTGATAAAAACTGTTACCATGTCTTTTAAAAAATCGTTTTTTTTCATGTTATTTTATGTTTGCTCTTGTTATAATTATTAATTGTAATTATCTGTGATACTGAATGTTTTGTGCATGTTTCTAATTATGTTAAGAGTTATCATTATTATTTATTTATATGATTACAACGTTTTTCGAGAAGAATAGAGATGACGGGTAAAGATGACGTGTATAGAAAAGTAGACTAGAGAACAATAAGTTCTTGCTAATGTATTTTTAAATAATATGACAACCCAAGGAGTTATCTCCATTAATGTAAAGGCTTGATAATGACCGGACAGGTTGAAACGTAGCCACCTTAAGTAACTGTTTTTATTTGAATTTACCCTTAAGAGGATCCACTTATTCACACATCATAATAGTTTACGTTTTCCGTGTAACTGAAACTGAAGCACACCATTAGCGAAAAGGAAGCACACCAAAGGTAAGTTCATAAGTGAATTATTTATCCAAATAATAAATTCACTCACTCGTTATGCGTCATCAAATGGTATAATAAAAGGCTTAAATACAGAACAAGATAAATTATATAATAAAATTCGTATTCCGCTTTAAACTAACACTATACAGACATCAGACTTTTTTAAAAAAAAAAAAAAAAAAAAAAAAAAAAAATGAATAAAATAAATAAATATTGGTGTTTGAATGGTATTTTAACTCCCATATTTAGCACCAGTATACAAATACTTTCAATCCTGGAGTTCAAAGGAGTTAATACGATTTTATAAAATAGCTTACTTGAAATATTTACTGGTTTTTACAGATAAAACTTAAATTCACACACACACAGGTATATATATATATATATATACACATATATATATCTACATATTATATGAGCAGTTTTTATTAAATAATATGTATTTATTTTAACGACCAATTGGAAAAATATCATCCTCGTGCAGCTTAGTATGGATATTGAAAATTTAAAAAATAAATAAATCTAATCATAAATAAATAAAAATGATAAGCTATAATAGAATAAATAAAAGGCAATGAAAATAGTTATATTATAATACCTCAATATATAAATAGATAGATAATAATAAAAATGTCAAACTAGATAGTATAATAAATATTATGTTAAATTTATTTAAATGTAACTATCATAAAAAAACGCAAATCAATGATCGTTATAAAGAATTAAAAAAATAATAATAAAAAAATAATTTTATATTTTCAAATTATATTAGATATCAAATTATTATATTAGCATCATTAAGATATTTCATTAAAGAATTTGTAGTTTATTAAAAAAATATGTGAGATCGATATCAAATTACAAGAAGACTTAGCAATAAATTAATATATAATAAAGTCAAGTAAGGAAATATATAGTAAAGTGTTAATAAAGTAATATATTATATTAAAAGCTAACAAAAATGCCAAAATATTTTTTCTTTTATTATTATTATTATTTTTCCCCTTCAAAGAAACAGAAATTTATTACTAAAAGAACGGAATGGAAATTAGAGAAATTAAGAAGTTTACGTTAATTTATCATTGGAACAAAACGGGGGGAAAAAGGGAGATTTCTTATTCAACTTACCCTAATTATCTTACAAATGGCACAATTATCTTCTTTTTTCTTCATGATTCAAAATGGAAGTTCAAATTAAGAAGGAATCCAGTTAATTAGCATGAAGTAAAGGGAATCTTTTAAATGAGGATATATTTATAATGATAATTTTCTAGTTTGTATAGAATTTTCCGAGGTCAGGGATATTTAAATCGTGCTTAAATTCAGAGTCGTGAAAGGACGAGGTTTAAACTTTACCTACAAGCCCTTACACATTCCCTTTAATCTATTTATAACTTTGTGTTGGAACAGTTTCATAAAACCCGCAATATTTCTCTTAACTACTCCATCCTCGTAGTTTTAGCCTTTTCTCCAGTAGGGGAAAAGTCGTGCTTTAACAAATTTAGCAACTCATTTGAACATTTTCACCAATAATTAAACAACAAAAACCACTTGAAAACACGGGGGACGAGCGGAAAAGTTTTCAACGAGCTAAAAACTTGATTAAAATGAATAGGATAGGTGTTGTCGAGAGCTTATAAAAGCTAACAAAAGCTCTAATCATTTAAGGAGTTAGCAAACTTAGTGTATAATTGATTATTTCAGGAGGAAAACTCCATTCAGGAAGATTATGCTAAAGATTCTGAGCTCCTAGTCCACAAGATAGCTCACTTAATTTCATCTCTGTGTTTTAATTCGATTTTTCGGCAGTATAACATCGATGATATCGAACTTTGTCGAAAAAATGTGGCCGTTTGCTGGAGCAAATATCTTGACAGGTATTGACTTAAGCCAAAGGTGTCTCTGCGCTTTGTTAGAAGAAAAAAAAAATTAAATCAAGCTACAAGATTCAAGTTTGTGTCGACGTTCTACCAACTCATCACCTAGAACAACCCTGTCACAAATGGAATATGTATTTAAAGCCAAGTTGACATTGGTTAATAGTAGCTAGGTCGAGTAGCACTCTAACAAGCTACTAGCCTAATGTAAAAGATGCGGATAGTAATCGGTAGAGGATAGTGGATAAAAGATGATCGAGTAAATAAGCTAGTGCGATGTATAGCTATAGATGCATTTTGGTATAGTAACTCGACCACCGACGGGCTAGTAGACCCCTACCCCAAGCCACGTCTCCTTCTATCATTGACTACCTCTTCTACGTATTCTTTACGAGATTATTTAGAACAAAAAATGCAATAATCCCACTTTACCGAGGCTACTATGTCAAGCATGTGTGAACGACTTTGGAGTCACTCTACCAAAAAAACAGCTCACTATTTTACTCTACAAAAGTAAGCTAGTACACTCTACAAGTGGAATACAATGACTTAGTTTCCGCTGAAGTCCGCGTCATAAAGATCAAATGTTTATTATGTCCATCGAGTCAATAGACAGTCCTAACAATGCTTCAAGTAGTGGAAGCTAAATGTCTGATTTCAAACCCTTTATTACGCAGATTCCATCGGAAGCCTACACAGCAATTTGACTTGATCAGTTGTTGTTTCGACTGAGAATGTGTAGAAATGTCATAAGGTCGATTCAAAGTTCAAGTAAAAAAATATTGTTTCTTAGTTTATTGTCCAAAAACCCCTAATAGAAGTACAGACAGATATGCCTAAAAAAAATTAAATTTCTTGTACTATTATAATGAAATGTAAAACAGGTATAAAGCATTATTTCAAAATGCAACGAAATAACTCATAACATAACATAACATCATCTTCCAAACAGAACGTAAAATATACATTTTTAATAACAATAAACCAGAATACATAATATACCAAGTATTGCCGGTTTAGAAAAACACTCGAAATCGAAAACAAACACTTATTTTTATTACACCGGAATGTTTTATAGATATTCATAGAATACAGAATAAAAATGTTATAGGGAAAATATCGTGTCGTATCAAACCATTTATATTGTGGATCGTCATTTTAGATATGTATATGAAGATACTATTTTATATTTCACCTTATTTTATATTTTTGTATAACAAGCGAAACCTAATTGTTTTATTTGCATATTTACTACCAATCCACAAATAAATTGTAACAATAAAAATGTGACGTAAGGATGGAAATGTCGCTTGTTTGTTAAAAAAGGGAATTGGAAGAAATGTTTTATGGTTGTTTTTTATTTTTTTACTTTAAAGTTGTCGACTTTTTTTTGACACGTTGATAACAATAACTAGGGGACCTGGCCTACTATCTCTTCGCTTGATTAGCTAAAAAAAACCGGATATTTATTTGATAAAAATAAATAGAGAAGTAAACATACTGCATATTATATGACAATGTAAAAATAAATGTACAAATAGATAATCGGGATTCAGCGAGTTTATTTTCCAAGGTGTCTGCACAATTATTGAACTATGTTAAACCTACGGCTGTTCTGTTATTAACGCAACGGAGGGATAGCTATCGCGGCTGATGTAGTGGGGGAAAAACATTCTGATTGGCCATGCGCAGAATTCCAGGAAAGAACAAATATTCCCTTCCTTGTCTAAGCATGTACTAACTGTAACACTCTCAAGTTCCCCTTTTCTCGGGGAGATCTCCCCGAGTTCCCACAGAATCTCTTCTCTACCCCACAGTTTAATGTATATCAGTCTCACTCGCCTTGTTTGTTTAAAAAACTTTTAATATAATAGATTATAATATAAGATGTATGATGTATATATAAGAGTAAACTCAATATATAAAAGATATGTAAAAGTGGGTTTATATTAGAGATAGACTATAAAAGAGAGAACATTAGCAGGTATCAAAGGAATTTCTAAAACCTACGAAGACGCCTCCCAGAAATGCATTATTCGAATGAGTTAAAAGAAAAAAACCTTTATGGGATGCTACTATGCACTTCAACTATGTCTTCAATAACCGCGGCCAGATGAGAACAGCTATCATAAACAGACAAGGCAATACTGAACATTTTATAACAACAAGACGCCTTCACTAGTAACTCTGTTATAGTTTAGGGGGAAAAAAATAGAAATAAAAAAATAAAGAAACAATCCTGAATAGTTTTCAACAGTAACCAGTCGTAAACTACAGCTGGGGAAAGTTTATGACACCAAGAATATCAACATACATCCAACCTGTGAGACTCAAGCGGCACTATTAAATATTTCTTCAGAGAAAAATTAATTGAGTTGTCTTTATGACTGTGAATTATGAAACTAACACATAAAATTAATGATAAGAAATCATCTAGTGTACGGAAAAGGAAAGAATTACACAGTATAATGGTCCCATGAATAAGAGAGTTAAGTGGCCCTTCTTATGATCCACTTCAATTATCTAAAACATCTGTCGATCGCAAAGTAATAAAAATTTATAAACAAGTTCATATTCACGTTGAAATATATTCAAATTTTATGCTCCATTTAGCACTAGTTAGCTAAGATTAGTGACATAAGGGTAGGTGAGAATTGCAAAGAGTGTGTATGCTTAGATTAGAGCGTCCAATATCTAAAAGTTCCATGTCAAGACTTTACTTAAATTAATAAATCCAACTTAAAAATTCTCTAGGCGTTAGCGTTAAAAAAATCTATTTATACTATTTAATCAGTATATTCTCAAACATTAGAATGATTGCCTATCCACATTTCATAAAAATCAGTTAAGCACTTTTGAAGATATATAGGTAAATAAATGTATATTAATGCGTATGTAAAATAGAAACAAATGGGCGAAGAAGGACGAAACACATATGGGACCAGAAATAGGCTGTATTAGGGTAAGTGTCCATCTGAGACTTTTTAGTATCAAGACTCGCTCTCGAGATTGAAATCGCTAGTGGACATGGAGCTGAGACTAGTCTCGGAGACTCGCCGACTCTCCGAGACTCGAGAGAGGCTGATGTTGCTCTCAAGTGGACAAGGTTCTGAGACTAATCTCGAGACTAGCTCTCGAGATTTAGTCTCAGATGGACACTTACCCCTATGTATTAATCCAAATTTCGACCAGGCGTCTGCACAGACAGACAACAGACATTTTTTTTAAAAACGCTTTTTTGACTTAGGGGACCTCAAAACGAGTAAATCTATCAAAATCTCAAAATCGAATTTTCGCTCCATCAAAATACTTAATTTTTACATGAGAAAGTAATAAAATCAGACGTGTAGTTTTTAAGATATGTTGGCTCGCAAAAATAGAGTGACTGACCGACAGACGGACAGACACGGAACCAAAGTTCCCTGATATCTGAAAAGGATTTCTGTCTTGGAATTTTTATAAATCTGACACATCAAATATTTTCATTCTTCAGAACGACCACAAAACTTCCGTTAACTTCGATAAGTTTGGAAGTAAAAAATAATAATAATTTAATTCAGAGTTATTCCATATATTTTCCAATGGAAAATGGAATGATAAAAGAATAAAATAGACATAAACCAAATCATTTTAGAAAGCTACTCTCACAAGATGGGAAAAAGTAGGTATATCAAGGTGGGAGTATAGAAAAGCTTTATTCTACCGGGAATTCTACCAATGGTAGGGGGGAAAAAAATGAGGCAGAAAAATTGGAGTCCAACCCCTCGTAAAATTGTGTAGCCAAGTACATTTCCGGAGAACAATTTTTTTTTTGTAGCAACCCCTCTGATAGAGGATATGAATGAGAGATATTCTCTTTGGGTAAAAAGGTATGAATAGAGGTGTGCGAATTGAGGATCGAGTTGGCATGGAACCAACGGGTTTAGAGCCTAACAAACCACTGTATTAAAGGTTCGGTTGATGAAGATCATTACTCTTACCCGACAACCTACCATGAACAATACGTAGCATTCTATGATACATGATGTATGTAACAGCGAGCACTCCACATCTCTTTGTAGGTTAGTGAAACCGCAGCAAGGGATAAGCTCAGAGGGAGAAAACTAATCGAGAAACCAGTTCTTTTTTTATTTTTTTAGATAAGTTATCATTTTGACAGTAAAATTAATTGAGTTCTATGATAAATCACAGGCTCTCTTTAGTGCTCTTATAAACTTTCAACTCAATTTGAAGCCCATAAGTGTAGTATAAAGCAGAGAAAAACATTTTTATAGAAACTAATATTATATTTACAAGGCAACAAAATAAAATTTCTAAATAAAACCGATAAATATCAACTGTTTGCCTCTTCATTGTGTCATATTTACTCATTATAATTTTTGAAAAGAGTGAAAAAAACACGAGGTCTTCACAAAGTATTTGTTTTAAACCCCAGTTAGTTTTTTTTTTAAATTTCGGTTAGTTAATAGCCATCATAGATTCTAAAAAAGTTGTTCACAGTAACATGGTATCAAAGTGAATTTTTTACTTTAAAAAACAACTACTTACTGTAAACAACAACTTTAGAATCTGAAGATGACTATTTAGTAGCCTATATCCGTCCGATTTTAATTAAAGCTGTGAGGTAGCTCATAATTAGCCCATTATTGGTTCCAGATAAGTTTCATCTTTCTGCGCCCATTTGCTTCTCTTCAGCATGCGCATAAACATACATTTATTTACACCTATATCTTCAAAAGTACTCATCTCATTTCTTATGAATTTTGGATGGTTTGTCGAAAGTAGACCGAAGATAGCACCCGAATAATTTCAACCGTTTAAGTTCTTTAACTTCTTCTTTATTGATACTTTAATTCATATAAAAGATCAAAACAATTTTGACGTAATTAAAAAAAGGGGGGGGGGAACACTTAAATAAATTAGACAATAATAGCTTGTAAAATCATAAAATCAGTTAAGTATATACGTCATGGGATGCGAGGAAGCTATGTTCCACACTAATAATAATTGGGAGTAAATTTTTTCTAGGTTTTACAAGGGCAGAGCTATTAAGGTTTGATCTTTTATTATTTTTATTAAAACATTCTATATTTGTGTCTTGGATAGCTCTTCGAATTTCCAAATTAAGTCTAATTTCCTATTTGTTTTTGACATGTGTGAAGTAGTTCTTAATTGACATCTAATATATGATCGGCTTCTTGTACATTGTTGGCAAAGCTAAATTACATGTTTCTGATGCCTGTCTTACGTTTTTTTGACATGATTTATAGTGCTCAGCTATTCGTGTATACATACTTATTTTCCTGCCTTACTGTACGACAAATCACTTAAGATCAGTTAACACTGAAAGTGATACAAAATTTCGAAACGCGTTTGTTTATAATTACTATAAAAATATTGTGAAGTTACTTCTTATTAAGTTCTATAGTCGTAATTATTGTGTGATAAGTGTGAATATACACTTATTATAAATTTAGGATCATCAAGAGGGAAGTAGAACCTAATCTAGATACAAAATGTCAGTTTAAAATAGGTTTTCCGCAAGAGAGACTATTAGAACTCTTCTGCTTCCTCTTCTTTCACACGAAGTATTTAAAATTCACTGTAAATTAAAACTGTACAACAATAGACTTCCTACTTCTGATATCAATCCATTCTTTCCTTTCTATAGTAGAAAAAAGGAAATAATTTGAATAAATGTCATTGTATATTTCCAAAGAAGAGAAAAAGAGGTCAAAGCGAGAAAAAAAAAATATTAAATATAATATTAAAATTGTCGCTTTGAAATGCCATTTAAAAATGTAATTAAAGCAAGATTATAAATAAACTTTAAAGTGTAGCTTGAAAATCAGTATGATATAAATCTTATATAGCCGAAGATAAAGAGAAATCACAAATAAATAAGTGGCGCTACATTCTACACTTAAGATAAATCCTTAATAACAACCCACTTGTTATAAATTTAAAACATCGAGAAATGTATTTTAAACTTTAATGCATGTACAAATCTTAATTTTATTCCACAATTTCCAATAATAATTTACAGGAGCAAATGAAATACATTCGTTAAATCAGTCACATTAATAAACCTTTAAGCTATAAAATATTAAAAACATAGAAGCTAACAACAAAAAGTTTCATATACATTCCCACGTATTTTCTAAAAAGCTACATTTAAAACGTTTAAAAGTGACTAATTAAAAAAAAAAAAAAAAAAACGTCAATGGCGCCATCACAAAACCAAAAGGCATAAATATCTGTTAGTGTCAGATAAATTAAGAACATGTATATATCACATACTTATTTATCCGGTCTTTTAAATATGAAAGAAATAAATATGTTTTCTTTTTCAACCTACTCATAAAGTAAGAGGGATTGGTTGTTTTGTCACCAATTAATATCAAAACTGGTTTTTGAACGTAAGAATTATATCGTAGTCGTGAATCAACAGACTTAATATTAAGTTCTTTAGAAAAAAATTAAAATTATAAAACCAGGAATTAAGAAAAAAAAACTGTTTTTGCCAAAATGGATAATGAAAGTTTTTTTGGGAAATCAAAAAAAACAATGACCTCCAATATATTAAGATCTGTTGAATTTGAATGTTAAACAAATAATATTAATATTTAAAATATAGTTTTGTAATTCACTTTTGAAGTTTTTGGTAGTATACATACTACGAAAAGTTTAAATTTTAATTTAAATCAACTTATAATTATTATTAACACTGGGAGACAGACATGTAGAGGTCCGTGGTTCAAGTTCCGGCGCTGGAGTCTATATTTCTGTGTCTGTCTCCCAGTGATGATAATAATTATAAGTTGATTTCAATTATGTGTGAAAACGTTATTTGCTTTTGAACTACACCTATTATATAATAGAGTCGCTATCACATTCAAGAAAGTTATTAAGTTATATAAATACATGTTTTAAAAGATAAGCAATGTGTAAACTTGGATTCCTAAAATAATTTTTTCAGTAGAACATATTGGAAGTGAGAAGAGAATTGATATCGAAAGGTAAAAATACAAGAAGAAAGAATAAAGAGAATATTTTAAGCAATATAACGATACAAACAATACTAGCAGAGGCTTATGTTTAGTCAGTTTTGAACTCCTCCCGTTCTTTTTATTTCTGCCAGACGTTTTCCCCCTAGGCTTATAAGAACTTACAGAAATACCAGTAAGAAAGCTTTCTTTCTTTTTATCCTATTGAGTAATAATTTCAACGTTTTATTACAACTGGAAACAACAAAGATTCTTATTAACATTCCTACGATTTTTTTGTCTTTTTTTCTTACCTACTACATTCTTGAACAGCAGATTTAATTTGAAGACAAATATGATATTTTTAAAAAATTCCTTACGTGTCAAAACTAACTATTTGTTTAAAATTAAAAATATAAATAGGAGAATGGATAAATTTAATTAAAAAAAAAGATTAAGATTGATTATACAACAAATGATATATCAAGAAGAATAAACCAAGAAGATAAATGGTACCAACAACTCTGTACCCGATTAAGTAACTACATTGAAATACATAATAGCAACTGTGTTTTGTTGCTTGTTACATTAAATGATATTTTAATTATAATTAAATTAGTAATAATGCGTTGTTTTCTTAACTCGCAAATTTAGGGTGTACGGGTGAATAATAATCATTACCTATTCAAGAATGCTTTAAATATTATACATGAAACATGACATAAGACTTAGAGACCCTAAATTTCCATTATTTTGGGTCATATGTCGCAGCCGTTATGAAAATATTTTTTTCTCTAGTCATCACGAGTTTTAAAATGACCTATAACATGCCATTTTGTCATCATTATGAATCAAATCTATGACGAGTTTGCGATGTTTATCGTCTGTTGCAATGATTGTGGACGTCCATTGCGTGGTTCATCAACAATTATGGCTTTTCTAGGCTCGCAACCACGAAATTTTACTACCCATCGATTTACAGCAGACCTATCAACAGCACCGTCACCATAAAAAAAACCCCTTAAATGATGATAAATCTCAGTAGAAGTCACTTTTTCAGATGTTAAAAATTCGACAAAATCGCGTTCACATAGCACTAGAACACATCTCTATACTTGCGCTGCTCAAAATTTACTGGATGAACACAGGGGCTTCAAATTGCGCATGCGTATAGAGGGGGAGTGCCACTACCAAATGCTGCGTAGCACGCTTCTGATGGTCATTTCGTTTGCGTTCTACAAGCATGTGTGCATTACTTTTCAGCCTACCTACGTAGTTCTTATTGAAATATATCAAAGACTATTTCTATCTTGCATCTTGCATGTTAACAAATAACATTATAATAAAGTCTATAACCACATATTTTTTTTTTATATGTAGTTTTGACTTATTATAAAAACAAATTTACTTTATAGTTGTATAAAACGAAGTAGAACGGAAGTGTAAAAGCTAAAACTAAAGTTAGTGAAGAGTATGGATTGACGGGTAAGTTTTGAATACAAGATACGAAGTAAGTTGGATGTTCCTTTGCTTACAAGAGTGAGTTAAGTTAGTTTCCACAACCCTTAGCTTTATACAAGGTAGGTTGAAAACTTTCACAGGCTTAAATTGGTTTAGTTAGGGAGTTATCCTTGAAACACTGTTCACTCTCCTGTCCCTCGGAGGCACAAAGTGATCGTAAAACTGTATCAACATGGCCAAATGAATTGATCAACAGTGTTCTCGCATACAGCCAATCGTGTCCAACCAATATCAACCAAACATCAACCTTGTCATCTAAATTATCCTTAAATTATTTTGTATATATAAAATTAATTAAATTAACATGATCTTTAATAAACTTTATATATATATATAAAAACTCATATCCAAAGGGTTAAAAACCACAACTTCCCACTTCTCAAATATTTTAACATACAATTTTTATTTTTTTCACGAATAGGCAAACCCGAGAACAAAACTGTTTCCTGATGTCTATAGAACATATTTCTATTAAAGAAATTTTGAAATTTCATTTCTCAGAAGCATTGCATTTTTCTCAAAAGCTTCAGTTAATTATATTAAATAAAACATAATAAATACTTAATAACTTAATTGTAAGTAGGTATTGGGCCCCTTGGGCCGACCCCCACTCCTAACCCCCTACGTCATACCCCTACTCGTCAAGGCCACGCCCACCTCCACCCCTATAGCGAAAGTTCATTATAGAAAGGTTTCAGCAATTTCAACTGATCACCACCACAGATTATCAATTTCCCGCAAATTCTCGATCATAGAACCATTGGAATATAAAAATAAGCAATCTATGATTAATGATAAACAGGGAGTTTTAAAATGTGATTGAACTATAGTAGTATATATTTGAAAAGTTCTGGCTATGAGTGTCATGGAATTAAAGCATGAAAAAAACTATAAAATAGACTGCTAATTAGTGTGGCACATAGCTTCCTCGCGTCCTCTCACGTTCTTTGATTGATTTTATCCTTCTAGAAGTCAGTATATTGTATAATTTATGTAATTGTTTTTCCCGTTTTTTACCCTGTCAAAATGGGTTTGATTATTTACATGAATTGAAGTATTAATTAATCAAAAGGTTAACAACGTAGACGGTTGAAATTAATCTGGTGGTATCTGAGGCCTGCTTTTGACAAACCATTCAAATTTCATAAAAAACCAGATGAGAACAAATAAATGTAGGTTTATGAACAAGTGGAAAAAAAGAAAAGAGCCAATGAGTGAAACTTAGGTATATGGCTAATACTGACTAACTAACAACTGGCTAATAATGACCTATCATACAAATTTCATTAAAATCGGGCGAATAGTTTTTAAGATGTGTTGATTCGCAAAAATTGAGCGACAGACAGACAGACACGGAACCAAAAATGTTCCCTGGTCCCTGAAACGGATTTCTGTCTCGGAATTTTTGAAATCAGTCAAAAAATATTTTCGTTCTTTAGAGCGATCACATTTCACATAGCTTCCCTTCAGTAAGCTCGGAATCATTAATATACGAGTATACGTAAAAAAAATTGAATAACAGTTCGACCTCGTTGCAAGAAAATCAAGATATTTTCAGATATATAAGCATTAAATCAATCAGGAGTTCACATAAGATTAAACCGGTTTAATCCCGTCATTATATAGACCGGCCATAATTTAATTATATTTATAATTTAATCACTACGTAATCTATAATTACAACCTCAAGATTGCCATTAAATACAGTGATTTAATGATGACATTTTAATAATATTTTCATTTTTAAATCTTACAGACAATTTTATGATGATGTAAAATGAAGCATACATAATTCTACTTACTGCTTCATCCAAGACCTTATTCACATTCTTAAATGAATTGTAATTTCAGTAAATATTAGAAAATTGCAGTAAGAAGGCTGTATTGATTAAGTTACTAGAAAGGTAGAACTAACGTTAAGAACTGACTATATATAAGATTATTTGGATCATCCCGTTATAAAAAATAAGGTTGCAGCATAAGTGGAAATAATTGTTTTAGTATGCGTACATTCTTGGGGTGAAGCATTTTACCAATAGATTTAAACATAAACAGATCCAATTGTTCCGTTGAAGACAGATGAGAAATTTAAAATATTTAACGATTTAAGCATGTATTGCTTGCGAGCTTGCCGAAGATGGTTAGAGGTTGGTGGATCGTTCTCTGAAACGAAATTTTTGTAGGTCTCCGATTTCAAAAATTCCAAGACAGAAATCCGTTCATACATCAGGGATCAGTTTTGGTTCCACGTCTGTCTGTCGGTCTGTCACTCAATTTTAGTAAACCAACATCTTAAAAATACTCGTCTGATTGTAATGAAATCTGGATGGAAGGTCATAATTAGTCCATTATAAGCTGCACCATTCTGTGTCCTTTTGTTTCTCTTCCACAGGCGCATAAACATACACTTATTTACACCTATATCTTCAAAAGTACCCATCTGATTTTTATAGAATTTGGATAGTATGTCGAAGGTAGCCCGCAGATAGACCCAGATTAATTTCTACCGTCTGCGTTCTTTAAATTGTTCCAAATTGAAACTTTAATTCACGTACATCAAAATAATTTTGACAGATTTAAAAAAAAAAATGGGAAAACAGATTGTAAAAGCATAAAATCTATATGCCACACTAATTAGCACACTATTTTTAAATAAAATTTGTAACCTAATCATTTCAAGATTTTTGAAGCCTCATTCAATCAAATTAAATAATTATATAAACCATGATAACAAGTGAACTAATGCAATTATTTTTTAAAAAAAATTGGGCCATGGATATACTGGGTCCATACCATTCTTTGATACTGACCCACTACGTATTATAAAAATTGAAAAGATACACACGGAACGACCTCTTTTAGCAATTGGACCAATTTATTTGGACGATCCTACTCACTCGTGTGACAAGATAAAAATATATCCAACATTTTTTTTATTCTCTAAGTTATTTATCTGCGAGAGAGAAAAACTCGAGCAATTTATTAGTTAGTTTAATACATTTTTCAAAGTAGATTTATTTACCAGATATAAGAATGTCGAGTGATAAATCTGCTTGTAATACATTATTATAATTTATTTATTTTAAAAGAATTCAACAAAGTGTATGCTTAAAAATAAGTAAATTAGGAGCAAAAACATTTATTAAATATTTACAGCTTAAAAAAGCAGTTCATTTATAAAAGTGAATAACATGAAAAAAAAAAGACGATTTTTAACTCCTTGAAGAGTAAAGGAAGATTTAAGAAGTGAAATATACCCTCGTTCGTTCCAGTATGTCCTTTTAAAAGAGAATGAACTTCTATCTTGACCTTTTATGAGCCCTAGACCTGGACCAAGGTCATTTTTTATAGAGTAACAAGCGACTGAAAGAGGCACAAACTGTTTTTTAAACAAACACCATCCACGGTTAATGGGTATCTTAACAGATTCACTCGATTATATAAAAGATGAACAGTCAAATATGCAACGCATTATAAACACATGGTACAATAAACTTACGGTTTAAGTAGATTTTGCCTAAATGAAAGATTGCAGGACATTTGGTACAAACTTTGTTATCCAACATAACAGAAAGAAAATGGTGGGTTAACAAAGTAAAAGAGGCCTATACATTTTTTTTCTATTTTCATTTGATCAAAGCTCTCGATTCTCCATCTCCATCATGGATCTTTAAGCATCATCAGTTTTTTCTATTTTCATTTTATCAAAGCTCTCGATTCTCCATCTCCATCATGGATCTTCTAGCATCATCAGTGTTTAGCTACAACCTAATATCTACAAAATGTGATCAATGCGTACTTCTTATCTTAGTAGTTATATTGATGGTATTACTGAAATGGATATTTACATTAAGAAATTAGACACAACAACTTTAATTAAAAATAATCTCCACCCCGAGAAATACTATTCGGATTGTAGAGATGTTCAATAATTATTGAAACATACCACACTTATTGTTTTTATAAATATTAAGTAAAAAAGGGTACATTTACTTTTATACTTATACCCACCATAATAAAAAGAAAGTGGTGGTCTAACAAATAAAATTAGACTAAATATACCTCTGCCTTAATAGGCAGAGGACATTAAGAAGACAAAGGAATATTTAGTCTAATTTACTTGGGACAAAGGAATATCACACCTTTGTATTTGTATACATCATTTTAAAAATAAAACAGGTGGGTAACAAAGTAAAAGAGTGCTGGTTAATTTTTGCTTCGAATCCTGTGATTTGCTTTAACAGATTGTCATTCAGAGAATTTAGATTAAATGAAATCCTATATTTTTTTAATTTTGATTCTGACCTTACCAACGATAACAGAAGGATTATATTCATTCTGAATAACGATTTTTTTTACATGTCCGAATTAAAAAAAAAAAAAATCACAAACAGACTTCCGTTTTATACATAAAGGAAACATTTTTTTTGCAAACCACTATATCTTAATAGCTACACATCCGATTTTTATGAAATTTGGATGCCATACAAATTTGCAGATGTTCTCCACCACAGTAATCATACAATACATAGGTACCTATATTACATCGTAATTTATGGGTCATTATTTGTTGGAGACCAACAGTTGTTCTTTATTTACTTTATTATTTATGTTTTTTATTATTTTGTAAAAAATGGCAATTTTAGCAACAAACGAACATATCACTTCTACATTTTAAACTCATTTCTTCGTTAACGTAAATAATGTAAGATTCGCAAGAAACCACGATGCAACCTCCTCCTTTTCTTCGAATGTGTTCGGAAAAGGCATCACTTTCACTGGAATTCGAACACATATGATTCTACGTAAGATTTTCCTTACGTAATTACGTAGCAAGATAAGGAATCCGTATCCTGCTTTATACGCATTCGCCCTCCGAAACTTGCAGAAGACGGATCTCATCGCTTTGTAAAAAGCGACCGACACGTGCACGTGTCACCATTCAATTTTATTAATGTTTAAATAATTTAACTTCATTAGTTTAGTATCAGGGCCCTCAGCATCATTTAATTTTACTTCGCATCTTCTCATCTCTTCGAGTCGAGACAGTAGAAGACTTGGACAAGCAGCTTGCAGCCTAGGTCACAGCGCCAGCGTAGACAAGTCACCACGGCTAAGTCCATTTTATATATATAATTTCATGTATTT
>KZ651103.1:0-25381 GCA_001010745.2 Gerris buenoi | reverse complement strand
ACCTGTTTATACAGCGGTTTCTACGGTTTGGTTGCACTTTTATATTTTTTTATTAAATAAAGTATTGGTGCTTGTTGGAGGCTTTGTTTCTACAGCAAATGTTTAAACTTCTCCAACTTTATTAAATATTTACTAGGTCAGTGCCACGCCGTTCCAACTTTTTGATTATTTTTATCGAGGTATTTTTTCTTAATTTGGTCTTTTCTTTGCGAGGAAGCTATGTGCCACATTAATTGGCAGAGTATTTCATTTATTTATTTATTGAATTTTGATTTTTTAAAATTTTTGTTGACTCAACAAACTGAACCTAGTTTGTTCAGAAAGTTAATTCTATAGGTTAAATACCTTGGGCGCTACAATGATAAAACACACACATACAAACAGAGGTCATGATGAAAACCATTCAGAAGATCTTAAAAACATCCAAAACGGATAATTCCGTTAAAATCTCAAGAAAATAAAAAAAATAAAAAAATAAAAAAACTTTTCCTACCAGAGGTGAGGAAAAGTAAAAACATCGATCTATAATTAAAAAGTTTTGTAAACAAACAAATGTGTCAAATTATCAAATAGTAAAATGTCAAAATGTGGGAAGGTTCAAGGCAGCGGCCGCTTTTCGACGACCGAAGCGAGTAGGGGGCAGAAGCCCCATAGTATATCATTTTTTTTTTTTTTTATAATTCAAGTATTTTTGTGTAATAATAATTGATATAAAAATACCATTTCTAAAAAACTGGTCATATTTAAACTTTTTTACTTTTCCTTACCTTCTCCTTCCGAAAGTATATTTATAGAAAAAGTATTGTTTTCACCCAAAAATTTTTTTTTCGGGGTTTTAACGGAATTATCTGTTTTAGGTGTTTTTAAGACCTCCTAAGTGGTTTTCTGCATGACGTCTGTATGTATGTCCTTACAGTCCTTACCTGTAGTGGTGCCGCCCGGAAAATATTAATTTTATTGTTATTATCATTAGTATTTCGTAGAAAAAAAACCTAATACTAAGTCAGCATTTTTTATTTTAATAATATTTGGTACATTTACACATTTTTCTGTTAAAATTAATTTTTTTTTTAAAAAAACCCAATAAAACCCGGGTTTTATTAAAAAAACCCAGGTGGGTTGGGTTTTTTCCAAAAAACCCGGGTTTTTTCCAACCCTGACTAAATACCTCTTTGAGGTGCAAGAAAACAATAAAAAGGAATTCGCTTTGGTGCAAGTTAATAAGTGCAAGTTAAGCAAATATAGCCTATTGTAAATTAAGATATTGCTTGAATTCTTAAATGTACTTAAGTAGAACAAAATATCTAAAATAAAAAATATGTTTTCCCCTTAATTATCTGTACCATTAAAGTACCAGATGAAGCTAAACATTGTTGTTTGCTCACAAAATCTGGTAAATTTTGTAACCTTTAGGTGGAACTATATCATATCTTAAAGCATAATTTTTAAGTTAAAAAAACGACATTGCATGTTTTAAATCAATTACAATACATTATTAAGTTACGATGTAGGTAAATAATTTAATAATAACACGAACGATAAACACGGAAATACGAGAATGGTGTTACACTGAAAACGATTATAGGATTTTCTGTCCTTTGTGAACATACCATTTAGAATGTCTGTCAGTATTTGTTTAATTATAAAGTGCACTGTCTAATTTTAGCATGTGCTAGTCTAAATACAAGCTTTGATTCATTATCTTTTAATGGGAATAGCCATCTAAAATAGATTTGGAGATTTAAATTAAATGCTTACTCAGTAGTTTTTTAAGGCAATCACTAATAATTTAATTAAATTATTAGCAGCAGTGGTGACCTCTTATCTCTTGTAATATTTTACTGCAGAAATCAGTAACACTATATACTTGAGAAAAATTTGTTTTGAGTCTGTCGGATCGATTTTTACTACGTTTTTATTAGCTTGTGCTTTCTTGTTTTTTAGTTTGTCCGGTAAAAATCTAGCAATCAATTTCTAACTAACTTCCCGAGTAGCAAGACATTTGAAACTTTTAGAATACATCAGAACACGTTGACAATGCATTAATACTTTTAGCCATATTTCAGCAGAATTTTATTCGTTTTCAGCAGAAAGTTAGTTCGGAAAAATCCGCAATTTATTTTATTTGTTTTGACATGTCCCATATTTGCGATCTTCATTTTGACGGGGTTTCAGATTTATGATTTGTGACGGAAAATTTAAAAACGTAGTATATAAAAAGTTCTTTTTATCATGTAATTAAATATAAACAATGACAATGTCGAAGACGAAATCCTCACGGATGATTATTCAAAATGAATAATACAAGACAATTTTTCATCTCTTTCAAAAAAAAGATAAATACATGAACAAGAGAAGGAAAAAACAGAACAAAACGAGGTACCGTTACAGCCAGATATTTAGAGTTAATTTCGCTAGCATCATTTGTTCAAGAGAGAAGAAAGATTTTTTTTCCTTTGCTCCAGAAAAGAGTTTTCATTGCTCAAGTAGCCAAGATGATATATTATCAAGACAAGTGCATCCAATGAAGCGAGAAAGAGAAGAACAAAGTTCTTTGACCTTTATAAGCTTCCAGTACCAACAAACACACGTAAAGGTAATCATAGTCCTTTACAAGTAATCATATGAAGGTTTTTTATTGTGTTGTTTCATATCCTCACGTGATGAAGAGTACTTTTGGTATATCTGCCTGTAGATAGATACACCGAAGTCTCTACTTATAGAGCAACCTTATCCCCTCCTATAGCTTGATATATGGTCTGAAAATGACGAGACATTCCATCTCCTAGATATATAATACAACAAAAGCATCCTTATACAAAACAGCTAGACTAAAGCATCAAAAGACCGCTTTTAACAAACTTCTAATTGTGCCAAGATGAAAAGACGGTGTCGTAACAAAACAAGCTTTCACCGGCATAAACAGAATTAATTAAAATAACTTACATATTTATTTAAATTAAGCAACGCTTTAAAATACATTCTTGGTGTCAAGTCGGAGAACTACAACACCTTAACACAATGCCATAATTCAAAGGTGTTTTCAGAAACACAGATAGTTAATTTTAACAACAATAAATTTAATTTAAACCATGTTTAACATCTCAGTTAGAGGACGGAGAACATGGATGTATGTTACAACTAAATCCTGATTTACCGATGTTAGAACCCTCTTACATGTTCAAAATCTTGTAAACACACTCGCTTAAAATTTATCAACATTATGCTACCTACAACCTTACTCGTATACATACTGACCAACTTCCGACGACCATAACCAACGATGACCATAACTAACGATGACCATAACCAACGATGACCATAACCTACGATGACCATAACCAACAATGACCATAACCAACGATGACCATAAGAGATTTAAAAAAAACTCTCTACCACGGGGCTTGTAAAATGGGCCTAATTGCTAGGATCAAACAAGTGGTTCGACCTTCCCGTCTAGTATTAGGACCTTACTACTACTGCTACTAACTAACCTAATTTAAGAATAAATTTGCATATTACAGGTAAATTTCTAGGATGCTAATGAATTTTGATTTTGTAAAATGGCTAATTTAACTCTCAATCCGGTCCAAAATATTGGCCCACATGGCCAAGCCAATGTTGGATCCAACATTCTTCTTCTTTCGCAAATTACAACAGAGGTACTTCTTTAGATTGTTACTCCCCTATGTTTTTTAGGGATATAAATGACTTTTACTAAAAAATTTTAAGACAAAGGGATGTTTAGTCGAATGTATTTTGGGGCAAAGGAATATCACACTTCTGTTTTTATAAGAAGAATAACAGTCTAAAAAGGATATTCCGCGTACCATCTTTAGATTGTTACTCCCCTCTGGTTTTTATAAGGGGAGTAACAATATAAAGAAGTGCCACAAACGAAAAAGTGGTTCGTCCTAGACGTCTAGCATTAGTACTATGACCTTACTGGTAGTAATACTACTTAATAACCTAATTTGAGAATATATTTGCATATTACAGGTAAATTTCTAGGATGCTAAAGATTTTTGATTATTTAAAAAAGACTCTTAATCTTTTAACTCTTAATCCGGTCCAAAACATTGGTCCACATAACCAAGACAATGTTTGAACCAACATTCTTCTTCTTCTTCTTTCACACATTACCAAAAGACTAATAGACAGTGCATAGAATTGATAGAAGATAGTAAACATTAACATAAAATCACTTTAGTTTTAGCTCTTAGTACGTATTTGACTTAATAGTAGCTACTAAGATTTGTTAACTAAAATCCTTAGAGTTTTACGACTTATCAAGATCATCCAAGTAAGAAAAAAGTTTTTTTTTAACGATTTCTATGTAATTTAAATTCTTAATACAACATTTTTAAAACCTTAGAAAAACAATAAAACCCAAACGAAATAAAACACTACATTACCAATCCAATCACACATATCAACACGTCAAATAAAACAACAAAACATCTTTAAAAATGAATAGAAAAAACAAAAAAGGTTGTTGATCAAAGTGAAGATATACGATTAAGTTATAAGTGCTTGAAATAGCTTCATTAGTTACTTTTTTAAAAACGATACATCTTAATAATTAAAGTCATTACAACAAACACACAAATCTTATAGTTGTGTTTTTCTTCTTCTTGCTACCTAAACCTAGCATTAATTTTATTTAAGAAAAAAATACATAAAAAGCATTAAAAAAAAGAAAGGGCNACGTTTTAAAATTTTCTGTCATAAATCATAAATTTGAAACCCGTCAAAATGAAGATCATAAACCTGGTTCATGTCAAAAACAAATAAATAACTTATAACTAACCATTTTGCTGTTTTCCATACAGCAAAATTTGCTGAAAAATGGCTGAATTAAATTCTGCTGAAAGACGGATAAAAGTATTAAAATAATGCAAATTCATCGTGTTCTTAGCTATTATACAAGTTTCAAGTGCCTAGCTACTCGGGAAGTTAGTTAAAAATCGATTGCAAGATTTGTACAGGACAAAAAAAGAAACAAACAAGAAAGCAAGCTAATAAAAACGTAGTAAAATAAATTAATGTTAATGTTAATATGGTTGATGGATTATTAGGAGTGACAATTAAAACTGTAATCCATATCAATTAAGAGGCGTTTTTTAATACAGTAATCAATTCGTCAAAGTAAATCTATGAATACACCGAGTTACAAAGTTTTGGCACCATCCATCCATATGATGCCAACATTTGGTTGAGACACAAGAACAATAGAGGTATACAAGTAACCAGCAACATTTTTATTTGATGTAATGTCACCCGATGTTGACGAGTATTGTTGTAATTAGTGTCACGATCCTATTATGTTTATATGATTAAGAATTAAAAAATAAATAGAATACCTATATAATATTTTACCTAATATAAAAAGTATATAAAAAAAACTAACCTATGTAAACCCTCTTTGAAAATTGATCTTTTAGGGACCACTTCTCCTTTAGTAAAGAAAGGGTCTTAGACAAAAGATTACTTACTGAGTAGTCTAAAAATAGGAATATTCGAAGGGCATATAGTCTCTAGAGGTCTTATACGTATTAAATATTAAATATATACCTATATATTGTATATATACATAGGTATATATATACCTATGTATATATATAAACTAAGTACACTTAACTGTATTATAAAAATTCTTTTTAATAAAACTAACTCCTAAAACTTTTAAATATTAGTAATATTTCGTTTAAGGTCCTTTGCCATATAGAATAAAGGTTTCCACACCGAAAATCAACTTTCAAATATTGTTTATAAAGGTCATTTGTATATTAATTAAATTTAATTATGTAATGAAAATATACATATCAGTATTCAATTCTTGAGTAGTAAAGTAAATAATTCATATAAAAATACCATTTCAAAAAACTGGTCTTATTTTCAACATTTTTTTTTTCTGTATTCTTCGCCAAAATTGTTTCCATGTGCAAAATTTGGGGAAGATTGAAAGACGGGAAGTGTTTAAAACTGGAGTAGCGGAAACGTGCGATGAAACTTACAAAGCAAAGTAATATAAGACCAGTAATAAGAATTTAAATTTAATTTATTAAATTTTAATCTTATTTTCTCCTTGGGTCCTTCTTTAGCTAACTTAAAGATTAAATTTAGTTTTCAATAAATCCTTATATGCATTTTATTGTTATTGATTTTCGTCATTTTCACCTTATTTTATAAGCATTCTTCATCCAAAAACCCTAATGAAGCTATCGTCTCATTTTATTTAAATTTTTTTATATTTAACCACGACCACTACAGCACATTTGCAATATTTGTTCACTATCATTATCTATACATAATATTATACATATAAAGTACCACCTTTTGAAGCAAAAAAAGCCATTTTAATTTTTACTTGATGTTAATTTAAGTAAAAAGAGTAATTTTACAGGCAACAAGTATATACCTACTTAGAAAATAATCATTGTTTTAAGTTTTTAATAATTANCTCTTAATCTATGCTATTTTAAGTTTTTAATAATTATAAGATAAAAAGAACTTTTTATATACGTTTTAAAATTTTCTGTCATAAATCATAAATTTGAAACCCGTCAAAATGAAGATCATAAACCTGGTTCATGTCAAAAACAAATAAATAACTTATAACTAACCATTTTGCTGTTTTCCATACAGCAAAATTTGCTGAAAAATGGCTGAATTAAATTCTGCTGAAAGACGGATAAAAGTATTAAAATAATGCAAATTCATCGTGTTCTTAGCTATTATACAAGTTTCAAGTGCCTAGCTACTCGGGAAGTTAGTTAAAAATCGATTGCAAGATTTGTACAGGACAAAAAAAGAAACAAACAAGAAAGCAAGCTAATAAAAACGTAGTAAAATAAATTAATGTTAATGTTAATATGGTTGATGGATTATTAGGAGTGACAATTAAAACTGTAATCCATATCAATTAAGAGGCGTTTTTTAATACAGTAATCAATTCGTCAAAGTAAATCTATGAATACACCGAGTTACAAAGTTTTGGCACCATCCATCCATATGATGCCAACATTTGGTTGAGACACAAGAACAATAGAGGTATACAAGTAACCAGCAACATTTTTATTTGATGTAATGTCACCCGATGTTGACGAGTATTGTTGCTGACTGACGGGATACATGACAGCAAAATCACCATTAACATGTGCCAACATTTGATATGTCAATGCTGCAAACATTTTTGTTGCCTAGTGAGTACTACAAGCTTAGTATAATTCATTAACTTCCCGTTTACGCTAAAAAGGAAAAAGTGTTGTTAATATTAATAAATATTTTGTATTGCAGAATCAAGATATCGATAAATTAAAAATAATTGGAATATGCAAAACAATATGTCATATATATTTATTTCTGTTATTTTTTACAAAAACTTAATAAGGAAACGGAGTAATAAATAACACCTTTATCATAAATTTACGAAATAAAGAGAATTCTTTTCATTTATTATCAAACCGAAAAAAATATGTAAATAGGTCAAAATTACGATTTTAAAGTATTCTAAACGAAGATTTATTGATTTCTTGACAAAAAAAAACAAAAAATCTGACAGATTCCGATGAGAGAAACATAAAAATTAATTATAAAAAATCAATTCTTTTCTACAACTTGGAAGATGACTGACAAGCTAGAGTGAGAAAGAATGATTAAATTAAAATATCATTAATTCTACAAGATTTTACGCCTCGAATTAATATCAAAACCTAATAGCCTGTATAATATGGCATGCAGCCGAATAAAAAAATAAATCCAATTTATTTTAATTAATAGTTTAAGGGTTTAAAAGAGGTCGTAATTTAACTTAAGACTAATAATTATATTTTCGCGGGTAATCTCGTTAAATTTTAATTTATTAGATGTAATAATAATAATTTTTTTAACTGAAATATAGAGATTTTAATAAAGCTAAAGTCTCTTAGCTAACTTTTTAACTTTATTTTAGTGTAAAAAGTAAAAAGATTTACAATATAAGTGAGTACTTTTTTTTAAAAAAAGAAAAACTGAAGATTTTTAAAACCCAGTATATATTTTCTTAATTCTAATACTTTTTATAATATCAAATTTTGAAGTGTGTACTTTTTCACGTTAATACAGTTAAGAACCTTCTTTGTACAGACAAAACTAATCATCTCGATAAAGCTACCTTCAACGATGTAACCAAAAAATAGCGTTGGAAACCATTAAATATACAACAATACACAAACAGGGTGTGTATGTGTCCGCACATTCAAAGGTGTATTGAAAATAATCTGAATGCATTATCTTTCCATGTAAACGCACCTTACTTAATCTAGTTCATCTCAAGGTCAATACACCAAAAGTCTGTACAGTATCGTATTGAAGTAGAAGTTACATGTAAACACCTTAAGCCTTGTCCACTGACTGCTAAACTCTGACTATGCGCACATGCCCAGGCCCAGTCCAAAGTACGCATGCGCATCTTAAGCTGGACATGCGCAGAAACCGATGCTTTGTTCGTTTCCTCTATTTGGTTCGGCACAGTCTGGACAAGGCTTTACTATATCGAGATAGTATTAGGGCATGCGCAGTTTCATTTTCTCTCCTGGCTTACCTGACAAATTGACTGTACAAGCATAACATTCTTTCACAGGCACCATAATTATCACGTGTAAAAATCAGCTGTTTTCTAATAACGTCAACTGTATTCAAATATTTTTAAATGCCAACTCAATACAGTCATGTGAACATTCATCACTTAAAAACAGTAATCACATTGATTTCATTTTGTATAAACCATATAAACTCAGCAATTATCAACATTTAATTTCTATCAAAATTAAAATTAATCCTGCAAGACGCAAAATTATAGGAATTGAATATTGAATATTTTATTAGTACCAGAAGACCCAAGCCACTACTAGTGGAATTCCGTAAGTTAGATTCTCCTATTCAACCATTATTATTATCCATCTACATAACTGGTTTAACTTAAGTATTCGTTTATAATACTTCTTACTATTTTTTTAATTAAGAGAGCCGAGTTGAGACTAAAGACATTATAATGATCTCCTGAAGTCATGTAGGAATGCAAGTACTGCGCAAGTACTGTGCAAGTACTGGTTGCAAGTTTTACTAATCTGTCTTAAGAGGTCCTACGCATAATCAGACTACTTAAAGCTTTACAATGGCTCACATGTCATCAACAAAGCCAATCTTGCCAAGCATATCAAGTATTTAATTTGGAATTCCAAAACGATCCTTTAGTCACAATAGAACAAAACTTCTTCATTGCTTACTTTATAAATAATGCAAATATTTAATTATACAGCACAATGAGGTTGTTATTTAAAACGGAGATAGGTATTTTAGCAACATTCTCATCTCAATTTCATTGCCGTTAGAAAGATAACTTCGTAAAAAAAAAAAAAACGTGTAAATTCATCAAAATTAATTTTAAAGAATACAACAATTTCTCTCTATTAATAATTAGCACAGGAGAAAGTAAACCCACAATAATTGCAAGATAAAAAGGACTTTTTATATACTACGTTTTTTAATTTTCTGTCATAAATCATAAATTTGACACCTGTCAAAATGAAGATTGTAAATATGGGATATGCCGTAACAAATAAAATAACTAACTTTTCATGCAGCACAATTTGCTGAAAACAAATTAAATTTTGCTGAAAGATGGATAAAAGTATTAAAATAATGCGTTGTCGTCGGGTTCTGAGCTATTCTAAAAGGTTAAAATGTCTAGCTACTCGGGAAGTTAGTTAAAAATCGATTGCAAGATTTGTACTGGACAAACAAACAAAGCAAACAAGAAAGCAAGCTAATAAAAACGTAGTAAAAATAAACTTTGATGTACTTCAAGTTTCGCCACATGCAGCTATACATTAATGTTAAATTTAACTATAATCAAAAATTTTATACTAAAAGTCGAAACTCTACATTTCTTAATATAATCTAGGCCTATATTAAACTTAAATATATATTTTGTTAGATATAGGAGCGTCTATGGAAGTCATCTTAAAGGAATAACATCAATTGTCTCTCCACGTAAATTTAAACAGGTATTTATTAAAAAAAACAGCTTTAAGCCTTCATAAGGCCATTCATCATCAGTACCAATTGAGGAAGAAATTGAGTTACATTAATAAAAAAATATTAGAAAGTAAAGTAGTTGTTTCCTTGTATTGTTTAAATAGTTGATTTTTGGTCTAAAGGAAAAAAAAATTAGTGTGAGGTGAGTCTATTCCATGTCGTAGATCGACGTAAGACTGGCTATGTCTTTATTAATGTATTTTTTTATTAAAATAACTCAAATTCTTCCTCAATCGGCACTGATGATGGTCTTATGAAAGCTGCTTTGTTTCTCAATATCTCACTTATCAAATCACAAATATAAAATATAAATTTACGATAAAACCATACAATGTAACACGAATCTTTTCTTAATTCCATAAATCCCTCAATTTTTTTTTCAGCTTGATAAAATTTAGAGATGAACGCAATTTTCAAAAAAACATATTTTCTTAAATAAACTTTGGAAGAAGCATAAAAGGGAGTGAAGGAGATAAATAATCATTTCTTAAACTTTTTCAAATTATTATACGAGAAAAAAAAAGAGAATAAGGATCGAATCAGAAAATAATAATTTCTACTCTATACGATAAATAAACCAAACACGTATAATATTCCGTATAATTTATGCCGGCATGTGTAACCATTGTTGTATAGATAAGTGAAAAAAAAAAAAAAAAAAAAAAAATTGTGGATGGAATGCTACAGATATTTTTAGGACTCGATTAAAAAAAAAAAAATTCCAGCGAATGTTAAAAAAATCCTTCTTTACATAATATCTGATGAATAAAAAACCATGATATATTTACAGAGGGTTGAAGAAAAAATATTTACATATATATTGATGATTATATATATGTATATAAATATTTTGAAAGAATTACAATAAGATTAAAGAGAAGTTTATCATAACAAAGTGAATAACTTAGATAATATTATGGGAGAAAGTGTGAATAAAATAAAGAAATATTAAAAGAAAAAATATTCAAAATTGATCTTTAATGCTAATAGATAAAAAAAAAATGGAAGAAAAAAAAAATACTACCAAAACAGTTAATCAAAAAAGGAAATAGGAAAAGATAAAAAATACTTCCAAGTTAAGGTTGAATAGATAAGTTAATTATTTATGAATATTTGATTATACATATTTATATGTAGAAAGTAAATAATATGTAAGAAAATGAACAGCGGTACAAATTTTCGTAAGGAGAAACACCTGGATCTAATGAAGTATACATCATATGTCGTTTTTTTAAACCTACACAAATAACTGTTGTTTTAAAGCAAATATTTCAACTAAAAATGTTAGTCATCAATCCGGTGAAACTAGAAAAGAAGAAGAATAAATAATAGTTGGACCTCCGCATAAAACGAAATTGATGATTCCCCAAACAAAATTTGTTTTCTAGAAATTTCTATTTAGAATAATTTTATTAATTTTTATTTTAAAAGCAAGCTTTTATTCGTATTCTTCTGACCAAACCCTTTCATTTGATATCCATATTGTGGGCATGCTTAAAAAATAACTACTCCGTCATATTGGGTTGTCCACCATGTTGGATTTAGAATGACATCATTTAGCTAACCATGCATTGTCATCCAAACTAAATGTGTATGCTAAATTTCAATTCAATCGGTTGAGGATAACTGCTTTAAAATTGCATACATACATATAAACATAAATACATACAAACATTGCAAGTTAAATAAAAGCTTGTAAAAAAAATAGATACCGTCTTAAAAGACGAAGATTTTTATCCCGTAGTATTTTCACCCATTAACTGCTTCATCTACGTCTTCACACTAAAAATCTAAAAAAAAAAAATCAAATTCTCTACTTGTTTCGTATAGTTTTTAAATTGAATCCCGCTTTTTCAAAATTATTGACACTTAACTCGGAGCAATTTCTTATTTCGTATTCCTTCATCTAGGCCTTTGAATAAATTAATTTTTTCTAAAAATATTTTCTTTTAGATACTGTGAGAAACATTATGCTGCAGAAAGTCAAGAGCTTTATAAACTTCAGTAATTCTAAACTAAGAGTAAGGGATTTCTTTATGCAGTGCAAAGATGACTTCAATTCTACTTAAACCAATGGACGTAGAATACGTAAAATTATTTGAGTGCTAGTGCAAGTAAACTCTTAAGAATTTTTCTAAGAAAATGAAGGAATAAAAAAACACCTCCAATATTAATTCACAGACATTTTTTCGGTCGGATATTTTCCATATTATTCTCAATGTATTTTGTTCGTTGTAGAGAAATTATAAAACTAATAATGATTTCTTACTATCTGTTCGTTGATTTAATTAAAAAAATAAAAAGTAGAAGGACACACGAAAAAAACAATTTTTAAGGACTCATGAATTGATGCAAATACTAAACCATATATACATATATTATGTGTACTCAGGAATTCTTCCCCTTTCATAAGACACTACGCACGAAGCATTTCTGCTTTAACTCTTAGTTTGTACCTCTGGATGATATTCTAGGGCTTCTCTACAAATTATTCTCTATTTGGGTAATTATAAATAACAACTGCAAAGTTTCAAATTTTTGTATTGGGTATTATCGAATGTGGTTACAGTAACAGACAGACAGACAAACTCAGGAATATATATAAGGGTTGACGTTTTTGCCTAAGGACCCTAACAATTAATTAACATGGTTAATTGCCAGTCATTAAAGGGAGGGGGGGGGGCACTAAATCAAGAGGATTGTAGAATTATTCAATCGAGTGAAAAAGCTAAATTGGCAGGATAGTTTAATATCGATTTTATCTGGAAAATTTAAGATGAGTTCATTACTAGAGACTTCGAGTTTTGTCAAAAAGAAAGAAAAAAGAAAATAGAAACGGAAGGGAAAGGTGGAAATAAGACACGAGGAAATTCAAGTGAAATAAAAAGGTTTAGAAAAGCAATCTGTAGAGTTATAAGAGGAATACGGCTGAAGCTAGCGGCTCTAAGTGACAGATGAGCCGATGATACAAGGGTCCCGGGCAAACCATTCCCCGCCCAATCGTGCGAAATATTCATCCGATTAAGCCTTCGGACTAAACCTCCTTCCAACAGACGCAAACCAACACTGCAATCAACTACTCACTTTGGACAAAATAGTTAATATTAAACACTCAAGTTCATTCACATTCAAAGTTTAGATTCAGGTAAGCAAAGCGTGTTAAAGTAGTCAGCCAATTAGTGTGGCACATAGCTTCTTCGCGACCTATTTCTTATAATTTAATGATTTTATGCTTATACCTCAGAGTAAGGAAGGGGTAGAGGGAGCAATGCGATTTGAAATATGGTTCATTATGCTCACCCCCATATACTAAACCCTTTCAAGCAAGCTCATTCCGAACTAAAGTGATCTCGTGGTCCCTGGTCATTTCTTATTGGTCTATTCCTTGTCTTTCAGTCCCCCAGACGGTTGTCAACCAATCCTTAACAGTATCATTTATTTGATACCCCACTCAAAGAAGATGGTTATTGGTTATCTAGGTACTGTTACTCGTTAATTAACGACGTTACTGCCTTTAGATAATTAATAAGGTTAACAACAAACATTAAAGTACATATTTATGAAAAAAAACTGTATTAAAAATAAAAATATTAAATTTCGTAAAAAAATATCACTTCTCCTTATCAGCTGATATCAGATAAATTTTGAGTTTTTATCGAGATATCGATATTGTTTCACCAAACTGCCGCTTGAAAGTGTTAGTATATGGGTGGAGCATAATGAACCATTTTTTGAGACCCAGATTCTATAGTATTGTTCCCTCTACCCCTTCCTTACTCTGGGAATTCCCCCACCCCCCCTGTTTTTTCAGATCAGTTATGACTATAACAATTATATAATATCTAAGTAACTGGAATATACTTACTGATATCATACATTAATTTTAAAGTCATTACTAAAAAATCCAAAGTCAACCTTTTTCTATTTCCGTCTACAATATTGACAAATCCACAAAGCAGTATGCACCAGAACCGTATAATCAAAAAGGTCATTGTCAGCTGTTTTTGAGACAGGAAAAAAGAGATAAGAAATTATGTTGGACTATAAAAGAGGTCCTACAAGTACAGAATAGCTTTGTACTCTTTATATGATTTCTATCTGTGTGGAAATGGACTGTAATTCAGGAAAAACCTCATTCTGGGTTAAAAAAGGGGTGCAATAATACAGAGAAAAGGTAAAGGGCTCTCAAGGGACAGTCGACCCTGGACCTGAAATACTCACCAGGACCCTAAAAACCTAAACCTTTAAATGTCACGGTGAGCTTACCTCAATAAAAGCGAACATGGGACAACAAACACTAAATGCAACACACTTCATCGATATTTCCATATATGTATTTCTCTGGATAAAAACACGTTTCTGCATTAATGTGAGTAACTGTTTAAAAAGAATACAAGTCTTTTTAACACAGTTGTCCTAGAGACAACTCTGGCATAAAAAAATGTAAATGGAATTTACGCCCCTCCCCCCCAGAAAAAAATCCTGGGTGCGCAATTGTATAAGTTGCAAAACAAAATACTAGTTAAAGTTTTGATCTACGACATTAAACACAGTAACAAAATGTTCATAACTTATCAAGGTATAGAAAATAGTTTAAGTTTTAGATCACAGATTGAACGTTGCACATGTTACAACATAAATGAAGAGGCCGAATTACATATTTTTTTTATTTAATTAAGGTTACAATTGCCTACTATTAACACTGATCAGCATCGCATATTCGTTTTTGATAATGATGTTTCTTTGAATTAATTCTAAAAGAATTAATTACTTAACTATAAATTGTTTAAAAAAAGTTATCCACAGACATGGAAACAACTATGATGTAAAGATTTTTCAAGCATCTTTTAATATGTAAACTATTATAAGCTTTATCAAACACAAAAAATCTATCCGGCTCAAAGGACCAAAAAACATAATTTAAAAGCCTCAATTTATAAAAAAAATTCTATTGCAAAGAAACATAAAAAGTCTCCTTGAATAACCTGCATAAAAATTCAAAACTATAGATTTATCAAAACTACATATTTATACCTTAATATAATAAATTAGTTTTTAATGGTCATAAATTAAGTTACAATAACTACGTTTTACTTACAAGTTATTAAGATTTATCGTTGGTTTCTAGCATGACCAATAAATATGAATTGTTACCTGAAACAAAAATAAAAATAAATAATATATTAATTTATATTATATTTACATAAGACATAAAGACAATAAAGAAATATATACTAATGTAGATATTTATTTCCAGATATAATAATAATTTTAAAAAATGTATTGTAATAAAAGTTTATTAATAAAAAATAAAATTAACAAATATGTTAATGTGTAAATATATGAATAATTAATTTTAATACTGTTAATAAGTAGTAAGATAATTTATTATTGCAAGTAATATTCTTGGGTAACTACTAATTCACCTAATTTTGTAACATAATTACATATTATGTAGAACATTTTCCTCAATTAACAGGGTGAATGTAACACTTGTAGTAACATTGTAACACCCAACATAATCAATGTAATAACTACTGAACAATTTAGTTTATTGAACATATACGTATAGATGAGTTCAAATATCACTTACTTACTCGTGTATACTTTCTCCAACTTACTTTTTTCACATATTTTATTTCTCCCTTTATACTGTCACGTATATATTCCGCACACTTACCCTTCTGCAGTCACGTATACTGTTTTTAACGCGCTTTCCTGTACCTACGACCTACAGTGTCACGTATATATATATTTTATAAACTTTCCCCTTTACGGCACATATATACTGATCTTAAAGCGCACCTGCTCATCGCACTTTTTCTTCATGGTCATTTCTTGTTCATATATTATATGTGGTGTATATTTTTGTTTACAATGTGGTAGGTTTATTCAAACAGAATTATAAGAAGAGGTACCGATTGAAAAACCCTGATGACGATAATCGCAAAGATTCAAATAAAATATTTCAAGAATAGAACTAATATAATGTAGGATAACTTCCAGTCAATCAGCTTGAGAATGACCCAAGGAGGGGTTCAAATATTGCAAAAGTGAGTTTTTATTTCCAAAATAGACCCAACACCCAACTACTGCAGAACTGAGGTCTCGATGATAAAAATATGAAGATTAGATGGAGATCGTCAGTGAGGTTCAAAAAGACAATTACTGAAGAATCTATTTGCGCCAAAATATTACAAGATAAGCAAGACAGAGGCAGAGAGGAGTCTATCTACTAGTAGACTCTGGACTCTGTCTACTAAAGACCAGATCTCTAGTAGACTTTATCTACTAAAGACCAAATCTCCAGTAGATCTCTTAGTAGACTTTGTCTTTAGTAGATAGAGAGGATAACGATAACGATGAAGATGAAGAAGATGAACCAAATGTCAAGCCTATTTCCTAACAGAGAGATGCTCGACGCCCTAGAAGTTTTAAGAAGAGGTATTCAATTCCGTACCGAGAACTTTCTACAATAACATCAATATAATTTTAGGTCAATTATGTAAATTGTAATTTTTTTCTACTCTATATACCTCACATGATGAGTTATGTGTACGTAATAAACACAGTTTTGTTAATATTTTTTTCAGTTTTACTCCCTCCGTTTGTGCCTTTTGCTAATTATTATTATCAGTCGGTTAATATGATCACTTTGTCTTGGTCCCAAAGAGATCATAATTAAGCGGTTACTACTGTATTTTAAAACATCTATAATTTCGAATACAACTCCAATATTAAACTGTATAAGTGGCAAGAGATTAAAACATAGAAAAACAGGATAAAGGTCAATCAGATGACCAAGAAACGAGAGAAAGGAGAAATAGAATGAAGAACTGGACCTATGAGTTTACAAAAGGGTAATAATAATATAATGATAGAATTAAGTGCACCATTGCCTTGTCTGAGAGAGATCCGTCAGTACGTCAGTACCTTCCTGGGCTACATAATAACATAGCAACAACCAACAATAACCACCTTCTTCATTCCCTTTATTAAATAATAATGTCTGTCTGTGTCCCCACGTCTGTCTGTCTGTAGCTCATCTTCTGTCCCACCCACCCAACCAATAACTACTACCTATCCAGGACAAAACACGCCATTATGTAAATCTCCTAGGAAAGACCACACACACGCATCTCTTAAAACCCCTAGATCAATCCCAGACAAAATATACCATAAAACCAACTTTTTATTATCCTTTTTCTCTTATACAACGGTAAAAAAAGGTTTTAAAAAAATCTGAAGAAATTTTTAACCCTTGATTTTTAATCATGAAATATAGACTATTTAGCTAAACTTAAGTAATTTTAAATCGTTTAATTCATCAACATTTTGTCACAGCATGCTTATAAGGTATTATTTTTTTTTACCACCACTTCTTGGATAAAATATTAACTTAAGAGCAAAGAAGAAATGTTATAAATAATAAATCTGTAGTAAGAATAACAGTTTGACAGACTTAAATCTGTAATGATTTATATTTTAAAGATAAACTGTAGAAAACAATATAATGCTTCAGACTGACTTACTTTAACTGGCATCATGAACTTAGATTAAAATGAGAAATCAATTTATCTACAACTATACTTTAGTCACCATGATTTAAGCTAGGCTTACGTGGATCCATGAAATTTTCTAATATATTTATTTTAAAGGCACTTCTCTATATTGTTACTCCCCTTATATTATAAAAATCAATAGAGAGTAACAATCTAAAGAAGGTGAACGGAATGTTCTTCTATAGATTGTTAGTCCCTTTATAAAAAACAGAAGGGAGTAACAATCTAAAGAGAGTGTACGGAATGTTCTTCTATAGATTGTTTGCCCCTTTATAAAAAACCAGAAGGGAGTAACAATCTAAAGAAGGATTACGAAATGTTTTTCTAAAGATTGTTAATCCCCTTATAACAATCAGAAGGGTGTAACAATCTAAAGAAGGTGTACGGAATGGTTTTCTAAAGATTGTTAATCCCCTTATAACAATCAGAAGGGTGTAACAATCTAAAGAAGGTGTACGGAATGGTTTTCTTTAGACTGTTATTCTCCTAATAAAAAATAAAAAGGGAGTAAAAATCTAAAGAAGATGCACATAATGTTCTTATTTAGACTGTTACTCCCCTTATAAAAACAGAAGGGAGAAAGGTTTATTAGGATGAAGGTGTACGGAATGTTCTTCTTTAGACTGTTTCTCCCCTTTATAAAAACAGAAGTGTGATATTCCTTTGTCCCAAAGTACATTGGACAAAACAGCCCTCTGTCTTAATTGTTATTTAGACAATGGAATGTATAAATACTCGTAATTATATCCATTTATACTCTAAAAACATAAGGGAGTAACAATCTAAAGAAGTACCATTTTAAAAATAAAATTAATGCTTAATAAAATATTTTTGTTAATTCAACAACTATAAGATAATTTAGCGATGAAACAAAAAGAGGGGGGAGGGGGAAACCGAGGTAAATCATCGGGGGTGAAGAAAAAATAATAATTGAGTCCAATTTGGATGCGAGCCCAATCTGCCTATCGACGAACTAATCCAAAACAGAACAATCAACACACAACACAAACTTTTTGGCAACACTGAACAATGGAACAGCCTTCATTCAAAATCCAGATCTCCTTTTAGATCTATGTTTTTTAAAAATAATGACCAAAAACCGAGAAAACAAAAAAGTTTCCACTAAATTGTAAAAATTGACAATGAAAAAAATAAATTAAATTACATGAGTTATAGTTATAAAAAACACGATGTTGCTCTCCCTGAGAGAAATTTTAATAATTCCGATTGTGAATAATTAAGGAGGAAAATTTTATTTATATAAATTTGAGAGCGATAATATATAGGATATAATTAAAATTTTAGGGTCAGCTTTTTCCTTTGTCAAAATTAAATATTTTAATGACAATTGTTGAAAAGTTAAACAATTTATTTTCTATGTTAATTTGCGAATATTTTATTAAAATAAATTATTTTCAACTAAATCATTATAAAACCTAATAAAATAAAATAATATAGAATGTTAATTCTGTTACAACTGGATGAATTAACGGAATTACAATGTTATATTTATTGAAGCGAGCATTTCAATAAAAACCGGGATTTCCACAAAAGGATTATTTGCGTCACTGATGTTTATAATAATAAAAATACAGAAGGTATTTGTTATATAATAATTTATAGTTTTAAAGCATTTACAATTTATAAATACGTGTTATACTACAGCTAATGCTTTAGTACTGATTATAAGGATTATCTAGGTTGGGGCGTTCATTATGATGAAAGCACTTAAAAGGTATTTAGGATATATAATATATTTACGGAATAGACAAGTCATTTACAATAATCCACTGGATTGTAAGTATATTTAACGCTAAAATAACTACAAGAAAAACGCATTCCAAATTGATAAATTCAGCCAGAATTTGCTGTTAGTAACAATAAATTATTCGCTGAACATATAAAGAAAAAAACAAACAAAAAAACTCACACACAGCGGATTTCTAACTATAATTTTGATTTCAAGTATGGTAATAATTTTTCCTCAACATAATTTTGTCCTCGGACAAAATTGTTTCAATAACAATCATTTTATGTGATGATGTTTGGTTTTTGAACTACACCCCTCTTTTTAATGAGTCGCAATCACTAATCACACATTGGAGAAATAGCTCAGTCGAGGATTTTGGACAATTGCCACTAACAGAGGGCCAAAGAACGAGCAATGGACGTTTTTTTGTGCGACTACTTGTTGGAGCAACAAGTAGAGCAACAATTTTAGCAACCTTATAGACTTCACTAGCAATTTTAATTGTTTCTGTGCCCAAAGTAAGAGGACCTCCACCAACTTGAATTGCCCCTTGACTATTAGGTAGGTGTTATACATCGAAGAGTTCGGATCAATATGCACTTAAAAACCTCAAAAAATGCATTTAAAAAAATGCGAAATATGCTCTTAAAATAATTATATACAATCATCCCAAATATACTACTCTGTCCCATAAATTCGTATAAAATAATTATAGAGACTTATGTAGGAAGTTATAAGACTAGACAGTGAGCTCCCCCCCCCCCCCCCTACAACCAAAGCAAGCTTGAGCTAGGTGGAGGGCACCGCAGGTGTCGTCACTCATTCTCTACAGACTGTTGAACCAACCCATTTCTAACCATCACGTCGGCGTGGAAAACAAAAAACACAAGAGTGAAAAACACATGGCTTCGGTTGTGCGCAAGTATCGTCACTGACCACCCCCCATATTCACCCGATTTGGCATCAAGTGAACTTTTTTGTTGCCAAAGTGCAAAATTTTGCTTCGGGGCTCCATTTTGGGGGGCCTGAATGACATGAAAGCAGCGACGACGAGGCAGCTAAAGAGCCTTAAAGTAGAGGACTTAAGATATTTCCAATAATGAAAACGGCATTGGGCCAAGTGCGTTATATCAGAGGGAGAGTACTTTAAGGGAGACAAAGTTTTTTTAAACGATTAAATGTAAAATAAAAAAAATAAAATTTGTTATACGAACTTTTGGGACAGAGTATTATGTACTTAAATATATGCAGTTATTCCTACTTCAAATATACAGTCCATTATAGGCAGCTATATAATTTGTGTTGTTTAAAGTGCAATACGATTGTTTCAAACGCCAAAAAAACCTGACATTGAATAACCATAGAAAATAGAATTATTGACAATAATTTAAAAAAAAAAATTATTATTAAATATTATACTGTATTAATAGGTATGGTAAAAAACTTTACAAAACTTTTATAAAAAGTCAAATTGAGTTAGTTTATACCAATAATACCTTTCTCTTAAGGCTCTACCGCCCTTTGAGGTTAGGAAAAACAGTAAAATTCAAATAACTCTGGTTCTAAGTAAGATATCAAAAATCTAATCACAGGCTTCATTCCTAATTTTATTCTGCACAATTTGCGCACTATTTCAACTTCCTATGATAAATAGTACAGGCGCCATTTTAATACAACGATAAAACCCGTTGTATCAAAATGGCGCCTGTACTATTTATAATAGGAAGTTGACATATGGCTCAAATTGTGCAGAATTAAAATTAGGAATGAAGCCTGTAATTAGATTTTTGAAATCTTGCTTAGAACCAGAGTTATTTGAATTTTACTGTTTTTCCTAACCTCAAAGGGCGGTAGAGCCTTAACTATCCTAAATGTTCTTTGAAATAGTGGCAGAGGTCGGAAAGAAACATTTTAAAATAAGAAAATGCCATTTCACGACACAACTCAAAAACATATTTGAAAGAGAAGCGGCGTCAGATCTTCTATATATCATTTCTGCACTTCGCCCTTTCCAGGATTCAGACGACATTTTCCAAGGTAATCCAGCCCATAAGTTGGCGAATTGCGTCCATTATTTATTTGTGAAGTAACATCATTAAAGGTGTTTAAAAACCCGACTTTTTGACCAAGTAACATTTTAAAGAAGCGGAGGTTAGAAAAAAAAGGTGACAGGAAGATATGAGAAGAATGCCTGAATATCAACAACTTAAGGGGTGAAAAGGGGAGAATAAAGGGCGAGGGATAAAAGAGGGGGGAGAAATAAATATTAAGGGTAAAAAGAGGGATGAAAAAGCCACACCTTGCAACACCCTCTGATCCTTCAAATATTCATATGTCGAAAAATCTTTCACCCTCGCAACATGCAAGAGAATGTTAATTAAAATATGTGCAACATGATTTTAATAAGTTAATTTAAATCATCGGATTATATTACCACGTTAAATAATAAATGAAACCGTGCGACAAGGTGTTAATTAATGTAACTTAAACAGTACATATTTTTTAATTTGGTTAAAATGGTTTAACTTCATTAGTATCTGTTTCAGATATACTATAATACTTATTTATTTGCTTTCCATCGTAAAAAGTCAATCTTTTCTTTTTCATTTATTTATTTATTTTCTCTACACTGTACGTAATCTTGTAAAAGATTTGTTTTTTTTCGGTTTCGAATCAAGCCAAACCTGTAGTGTTTGTACCGCACATATTATTATTATTATTATTTTTTTTTTTTTCGCGCTAAAACTAACCATAAAAGAAAACCAAATATAAACAAAAGGAACGGGGGATAAACAACAAAAGAAAAGAAAAGAAGTAAACCACGGGTACAGAAAATGAACATAAAAAATCATGGGAAAAAATAATAAAAGTAGATCATTAATTTTGAGTTTATTAACAATCTCAACTCTTTAAAATAGAGAGGGTATAGAGATTGCTGAATATAATTAAAATTTACAAATAAATAACAGAACTCTGTGCTAGTTTCTTTTATTAGCAAAAGGCCATCCTGCACAAAACTTCTTATATTTTTATAGCACCAAATAAGCTTTAAAATCTTATAAATAAATTACAATAAAATCAAATTTTGCTTCCGATCTTATCGAAGGTAACGGAAGCTACGCTATCGCTCTAAAGAAAGATTTTTTTTATGTCTCCGATTTAAAAAATTCCAAGACAGAAATCCATTTCAGACATCAGGGAACATTTTTCGTCCCTCAATTTTTGCGAATCAGAATATCTTAAAAACTACTCGTCCAATATAAATGAAATTTTTATGGTACGTAAAAATTAGCCCATTGTTGGGCCCATATACGATTCAATCTTCTGGGCTTATTGATTATTCTTCCACATATGCACATGCAAACAAACATACATTTATTTACATCTATATATTCAAAAGTACTAATCTAATTTTTATTAATTATGATATGTTTGTCAAAAGTAGCACACAGCACACAGGTAGCCCTAAATTAATTTTAATTGTCTGCGCTCTTTAAATTTTGCTAAATTGATATTTTCATTCATGTAAATAATCAAAACAATTTTGATAGATTTAAAAACCGGATGGAAAATTAAATACATTTGACAATAATAGATAATAATAATAATAATAATTTTCCTTTATTTCTTATAAATACATACAACGCTCATGCTCTTCACCCTATGATCCATTTGGATCGTCAGGGGGCAATAATAGATTGTAAAAGCATTAAATCATTGGCAGACTATTTTGCTAAGAAGTAAAAAGAGAGAAGAGGAAGAAAGGAGAAATTTAATTAGTTTATCAACAATACTTGAAAAAAATGGGTTAAATAATAAAATCTTTTCAAAATGGGGATAAAGAATGTAATTATTGTGTGGTCTCACATTAATTATCATGAAGTTGTTTCGCCGAGCTAAGGACTAAGTTATTTATTATTGAGTTAAGGATTTGGTCCCGGGGAGCCGGATAAGTGAATTAGGAACGAGTATTAAGTGCTTGCCAGAGTTTTGAGTGCTTCCATCCAAAACTTGAGACAATTCTGTTACTAGTTTCAAGTAAATTTCACGTCTCATTCGTAAACTTAGAGTTGAAACCTTTGAAGGAATATTGAAGCCAAGGTTTGACTTAGTTCCGCTTCTATTTTCGTGTAGAGACTCAATTCCACCCTTCGACTTGTTATTGGTGATATTCAAATTCAAGATATCTTCAGATAATACTCTGATACGGCTATCATTGACATAACATCTAAATGTCATAAAGTCGGACAAGAATTTTTCAATACATGGATGAAGACGAGTAAGAAACGGGACCAAAAATGTCCCCTTATGTCCTAAACCCATTTTATTTAAGTAAAGATTGTATTGAAAAACACAAAAAATCGGTCATATAAATTATCACAATTCTTCCGCTACTTTTTCGCTAAGCTGGGTAGAAAAATGAATTGTGATCCCTATTGTAGTCTTTTGAATTAACACTTATCAGAAACAACAATATGCTAAAATTATCGTCGCTACGGCAAACACTTGAGCCAGGTTTACATAGAAGTCAGTTTACTGGCATTAAATTATTGACCTCTTGTAAACACTTTTGTTCAATTGTGTAACCAATTTTCCCAACAATTGTGCTGACAAGCTATACTAGTCTTTAAGAGTAGACTGATGAGGACAGTAAACTCCGTCCAGCTATGTGATCCTCGATCGCTGTATGAGACGTGAACGTGATAGGGAAATTGGGTTGTCTACTTCTTCTTCTTCTTTTTGGCCTTTAGTTTTTGACAATTTCTCGACCTCTACATGTAGAAGGAAGATTTACCGCGAACTAATTTGGCAGACAATTTTAGACAGGATCCTACAGTAAAAAAACTAATGCGAAAAAATTTGTTTGTTTGGACAGATTTCCATGAATTATTATTATCGTTAGAAAAAAAAATGACTGACTCAAATGGCATATTATACCATCTCTTCAGGTACAGTAATAATAGTTATTTACGTACCTAGAGTAGTATGGCCGTTATTACAGGCCGAGGGCGAAGTTTGAAAGCACGAGTGCGTTTAACGCCCGAGGGCTGTCATGGCGCTTACTGCTCGTGGTGCGTACACTATTTTATCCCCCCCCAAGAAGACAATATAAAAAATACAATTTTTCACTTTTTTTTTTTGCCGTAATCTTCAAAACCATAAATGCATATTAAGGTTACATCTGTACCAAAACAAACCGCAGTTATACAAATATTGATTGTTACAAATTGGACACCGCGGCCGCTTCTCGAACCTGCGGTCTGTAAAAATGCATGCTTTATTTTTACAGGCCCTAGGGCTGTAAAATAGAACTTTAGGAATTACAGTGTTTAAAAAGATCATCTTAATAAATAAAAAGATACAGTCTATCTACGTAAAATATTACTTGTTCATTTATCAAATCAGCTTTCGACTCTTATGATGTCATCATTAGTGCCAATTAGGGAAGAACTAAAGTTTCATTATATAAAATAATAAGACTCAGCCGCACTTCGCATTATTTTATGATGTAACTCTAGTAGTTCTGTAATTGACACTGATGATGGATTTATAAAGCCGAAAGCTGCTTTGATAAATAAACAAGTATTATTTTACGCGGAGAGACATTTTCTTTGTTTTCATTAAGTACATTTTCGAGTAATACAGTTCGATTTAAAATAAATTGAAATGAAACTACTTAGTACAATGTTCAGTTGTCATGTTTATTTCAATAGAAGAAAACAAGTCAAACTAACTACACTACTAAAAGGAAAAGGGAAATGAAGTATAAAAGCAATAGTAAGAACAATTAATTTCAAAAGAATTCAACAAATGATTTTATAGAGAGCCAATTATGTTTTTTCTTTTCTTTTCTTTGTTGTTATACTTCTTTTTCATCCAAAAAAAAAAAAATTGGAGGTAAAAGTGCGAAGCATTTAGTGAAACAAATGAAGTAACCATAAATACAAAATAAGATAAGAACAAGAACCAGTTGTTTCCTTTTTAGATT
>KZ651102.1:1178273-1192645 GCA_001010745.2 Gerris buenoi | reverse complement strand
TAGAGATTAATCTATTTTTATTTAATCTGTTTGAAAGAAATTTTTCTTGATTTGAAACTACTGGCGTAGTTTCATTGAAGAGGATTTCATGAGACTCTGAAGTTTTTCCTGCGCGTCGAAGCTGTTCCATTGCTTTAATATTCTTAATATTGTCACAGTAACCATCAAATACAACAACTATTTTCGAACCAAAATGATTTAGTAGGTAATGAATATATTTTTCAGACCTGAAAGTAACATCATTCTGCCATATGACACGTTGAAGAAGAACGTGAAATCTACCGTGTATTACATATGTAATATCATTATTATTTTATTTAACTCAACGTGAATAGGTTAGAGAGATGATTTGTTCGTCTTTCGCATGCTCCCATTGTCAAAAAGTGCCATAGGATAAGGCTCATATTGTAGAAACTCACGCAGGAGATTATGTCATTTATTATTCAAACATATTCTCTGGAAAATTAATAAAGGATCTACAAATTCCTTACTACCATGAATCTTTGCTGAACTTTTCATGGCCTTAAGAGAAAGAACTTTGTTTGAACTTTTAAAGTTTACTTTATCAAAAGTTAGTCCAATTATATCTTGCATCAAGTCAAGGCCTATATTATATTATGCATTATGGCAATTTATTTTTCCATCATTGATGATTCCTGACGATAGTGATACAACTTAATTGAATGTTGGAAAAGGATAACGATCTTTCAACTATACTATCAATTTTTGAATCTGCGTTATCTCTATTTATCCGTGCATCTCGTGCATCAACATACTGATCCGTGCAATCAAAAGAAATGTTGCAGAAATTTTCAATTTGTTCACAAATTGCATTCATAGCGTGGGCGTGCAACCCATAGACCCATTTACACAAAGCACTTTGTTTGGTACTTCTTCCTCGAGAAACTCCACCCTCAGTCTTCATTGATTTCATAAGGGTTTGTTCTATCATCTTATCACTCCATGTACAATTTATAGAATTTCTTCGTTCGTTATACTGTAAAAAAATCCATCAGTGAATTTTTTTATAAGTCCAGGTATCCAGATTATGCTCCAATTCAAGCATGTCTTGCAGATATAAGTGCGTAGTCTTCGAAGGGGGAAATGTCCTGTAGAATGAAAGTATGGAACCATTTTTTTCACAGCACTCAGATGACCACTCCAATCCCCCAATCTTTCTGCGTGGATAAAATCTTATGCTATAGATATCATATGCATATATTGTACCCACAATTGAACTGTGAGACCCCGAGCTATTAACTCACTCACTTCATCATGAAATTGATTCAACAATGGAGCAAAAATGTGACGTGGCTCCTCCACATTCTCATAGGTGTGCAATCCTCATAATATCTTCAACATAACCGATAAAAAAAATGTTTGTATCGTCATCCATTTGTATTTCCTCCAAAATTATGTTTGTTAATGCTAGACGAAGAAGTATGAGACCTCTAATAGCCCTTGAAAATGCATGACCATCTAACAATCTGTTAACAGAGTTTAATGCATATATGACTCTAAGCGCAAAAGAAAATCGTTAGTTGTATCATTAAAGCAAGCGTCTTACTATAAATATTTGAATATAAGAAAAAAGTTGATCATGATGAGTTAATAGTTAAAGAGTATGTTTGTTAAAGGCAGTTGAATTGAAATAGGACTGGTTTCTACCTACCCGGCCTATTAATATAAATATTATAAAATATACCTCTTCCTACTCTATAGCTTCTCTTTGTATCCGGATGAAATTTTACATGCCTGTTTCAATTATACTTTAGACAATGTACAAATTATTTTTTGTAAGACACTCAATGAAACCATTCCATCCTGTCAAATTAGACAAACCTTTCGACTTACCAAACAAACATCCACGGAACATCGACTGTAAATTTTGACTCAGTTTATAATTCCTTGTGATTTACATTTCTTACTTTAATATTACTTTACTTAATCCACAGAATGCATTATTTTCATATAAAGGGTGGAGGGTGGTACAAAAGTATGGAAACCCCTAAATAACTCGTCAGAAATGCAATTTTTTGAAAAAAGTTTCAGGATTTTTACTACGTTTTTATTAACTTTGTTTCTTGTTTGTATGTTTGTTTGTTTGTCCGGTATAAATCTTTCAATCGAATTTTAACTAACATCCCGAGTAGCTAGACATTTTAAACTTTCAGAACAGCTCAGAACACGATGACAATGCATTATTTTAATGCTTTTAGTAATTTTTCAGCAGAATTTAATTCGTTTTCAGCAAATTTGCTGCATGGAAAGTTAGTTCGGAAAAAATCCGCATGTTATTTTATTTGTTTTGTCATATCCTCAATATTTACAATCCTTCATTTTGACAGATTTCAAAATTAAGATTTTTTTTGAGAGGTAAACATTGAATGACAGCAAAAAAGAATAAGTAAACCAAGTAACTAAAAAATGAATTAATTGAATTAAAAAACGTAGTATATAAAAAGTTCTTTTTATCTTGTAATTATTCCTTAGCTATTTAATGGTGACCTTGACCCTTCAGGGTCATTTGAAGGTCAACTTTGTTATTTTAAAAGGGAACCCCCATTTTTATTGCAGATTTGAAAAGAGCAGGAAATTTTATGAAAAATATGACCTTGACCATGTCCTTGAGCATGCCCTTTAAGGTCAAAATTGTTTTTCTAATGGGAAACCCTAATTTGCATTGCGGATTGCGAAATAACCAAAATTTTCCATTTAACAGTGGCCTTACCATAGCCTACACAACGCCCTTGACCATGACCTTCAAGTTCAATTCAATCCTTCCCCCCTCCCCTTTTTATTATTTTAGTGATTTTTAGTACTTATATTCAATTTTTTTTTTGAAGGTCGACCACATCATTGACTATGTATGACCAGAAATAAGACCATGAATAAATTAGGGTTTCCTATTGGAAAAACAATTTTGACCTTAGAGTGACCTTAAAGGGCATGATTAAGGACATGGTCAAGGTCATATTTTACATAAAATTTGCTGCTCTTTTCAATTCTGCAATAAAAAAATGGGGGTTCCTATTTAAAATAACAAAGTTGACCTTCAAATAACCCTGAAGGGCAAGTTTAAGGTCAAATCCAAGGTCCCCATTAAATAGCTAAGGAAAAATCCTGAAACTTTTCTACTTCGTATAATTCTTACAGCCTATAACATGCACTGTCACAGAATTCGCGCCTCGTAAATATTTTATGTGCCATCATCTCTCTTTATGCTTGCATTTTTCACAGTTTCTAACCCACGTTAAACAGTCACAACATTATCATTTAGCGTTTTATTACAAATAAAACAAATATTGTCAGCCATTGAAATTGTTTACAATTTTTTTTTCGATTCAAATAAACCGTCCGAATCCTACAACGAATAGATTTAAAGTGAGTATTGTAGAAAACACAAAATGCTGAATCACAGCCGAAAAGCTTAATGACCAATCACAGTCCACTATTCAATGTGCATTCCCTACAATATTTGACTATTGGCTCCTCCTCCACACAGTCCCCCACTAACTACTAACACATAACTGATATTAGGAATGTAATTAGTTAGTGTGTTTTACGTATCATAAACATTCTATATGCATATTGCCACAAATACTCACTGCTCCTTATATATCCACTAATATCCTGCCAGTCATGTAATAATATAATCCCATGCCGTCACGGCTTTTTTGCAGTACACTCCAGTTTATTTTTAAGTACTGTTATAGCTTTTTGCCAGTCCCAGTAGGGTATATTCCCAAGCCATGACGTTATTGTGCAAAATGCACCTATTTAATTAATTACACATTTTATTCTTCCTTGAGTTTTTATTACAAACTGACTTATATTTACAATCACTGGTCAATCAAACTACATAAAAATAAATATATACATGTCTTGTCAAGACTGTCATTTTTAACATCCTCCCCGCCCGTGCCCGCAGCAAAGAGAATCAAAGTTTTTATGTACTATCTACTATCAAATCCCAAATTATAAACAAAATTATACTAACAAAATCAAAACAATAACAAAAAGTAATAGTTGCTAATATTTTCATCTGTACCCAGATATCTCCCTTATCTAAGACTTATATTATATATTATATATACAGAAAAATGACTGGGCTCAAACCAATAACTACCCTTACATGCCAAAAAACAATCCATTCTTTTTTCTGTATTTTCACCATAGAAATCTGAGCATATCTTTATCTTCCTGAAAATTGCCTATTTGTAACAATGGTTTTCCATTGTCGAATGCAACTTCTATTTTTCCTATCCTAAATTTGTCTAAATTCTGTCTATTTTCTAAACACCCCTTTATACAATATCCATTTTCAACCTTCCACGCCACGTCAAACTGCTTCGTGGTCAAACTGCTCTCTTTAAAAACCAGTTTATGCGGTGGATAATGCCATCCCTTATCCTCCTTTTCTTTATCCACTATCTCTATTATCCTACTCTTAACCCATAATCTACTTTCTTTATCATAATCCTCCAACCTTTCTAATTTTTCTAATCTATTTGTCACACTAATCAATCGTCTTTCTGCTACTTTCCTGTTATAAATGTTGTTATTAAATCTAGTATTAATACATGTAATATTTCCTACCTTTACCATTTTTTCTGTTAATTGACCTATTACATCTGTACCTATCTCACTAACCTTTTCTTCTTTATTGTCATTTAACATAATATTATTTTCCCTTAATTTTTCTAATAAACTTAAAGTCTCCACTCGGGGATCCGTATTACAATTTTTATCTTCAGTATTAACCATAGTCTCAAAATTATATTCATTATTTAAACCTTCTAAATTAACATGATGAAAATCTAAATTAATAATTAATTCTCTAAATCTCTAAATTAATAATTAATTCTTCTTTATCTTTAAGTGACGTATAATTTCCTTTAAAACACTCCTGACTTTAATGTTTCCCAATAAAATACCATTATATAAAGCTGGTTTATTACTAAAATTTTGATTTAATAAATTAGCTGCTGCTGGCAAATGCTCCTCTAATTTACTGTCCACCTCCCGATTTCTAATACCTAAATTATCTAAACTTTGTTGGGCAAATTTTACTTTTTCCTCACTCTTAACTTCCCCCCTAAGAAAATCCATTAAATTACTTAAACTAAAACTTTGATTTTCTTTACTAGTATTATTGATTTTAAATTTTGATCTTTCCCACTCAATCAAAATATGAGTGGGTAAAGCCGATTCAATCACTGGGAGAAGCATAGCCGTGTAATTGTCTTTGGTCAAATTCAAAGTTTCAAGGGTGTTAATTTGACCAATTTGGCAAGAAATGGAATCATATAACTCCGTCAACCCCATTTTATTTTTATTTTTAACTTGTTTTAACATTATGTTCAATATTTCTCGAACATAATGTTCCACAAGTCCCAACTTCGGCAGCTTATACTTCTTTTTATCCGCCTCTTCATCTCTTTTACTTAAATAATTTTTTTCTTTCACATGATCAAAAATAATATACGCACACTTGTCTTTATAATTTTCGGTAGCTTCAAATTCATCGTTCCAATTTTCATCCGTAATATTTTCTTTTGCTGTCATCAAAAATTGAATTGTTTCGTCTAATTTAATTAATCTGTCTTGTTTTCCGTGAATAGTGTGTTTTAAAATTTCAACTTGGTGACCTCTTTGTAGTCTGTTGTAAATGTCTTCAATATGCTGTCTAATGATCTTCCGTTCCTTGTGATATCTTGATTCTTCCATATTTACTTATATTTTATTATTTTATTTTTTTTCCAAATCTTCAAATATTCTTTAATCTTCTATTAATCACGGTCCCCACTTTCTTCTTTTTAAATTCTTTTAATCACGGCCGCCACTTTCATTACCTTCTTTGAATTACACTTTATTTTCACACTTTTTTTAAAATTGTTTGTCACACTGCCCTGCTAAGCGAAAATGTCGTATCTACATTTTTGGTCGAAAATCAGGTTGTCATTTTTAGGGTTTTGGGGGGTGGTTTTGCGGTTCACAGTGGTGCCTCAGGCGAAAAAACCTATTTTTTTTTGAAGATTTCCAAAAAAAATGTTTTTGTTATTTTGGCAATATAGGATAGCTAATTAGCATGTTTCAACCTCATTATCAGCAATGTATTCAGTCAGGAGCTTTCAAAGTTCATGTTTGTTGCATGGCAGAAATATTGCAAAATAACACATACAAATTTGATATTTTGATTTATTTTTATTTGTTCGAAGAGAAATTAAAATTATGGTTATTGACCAATATTTGTACTTATTAATACTTCAAAAACACTGGCTAAGCATTACTGGACGAAAAAAAAATTAAAAATTAAAAAATCCATCTTTGTAAGTTGTGTTACATTTAATGTTTTATAGAGGTTTAGTTAGGATTTCCTAGAGTATAACTTATTAACGTCATATTTCGTCATGTTATAATTCACATTAATCTANAAAAACATAAAATAAGCCACTAACAACAATTACACCAAAACTTTCCACTTCAAACTACCATTTGACTGGACTAATATTCTTTAATCCTCTATATATCACGGTCCCCACTTTCTTCTTTATAATTTCTTTTAATCACGATCGTTACTTTCATCAAATTCTTTAAATTATATTTGTCACGGTCGCCACTTTCATTAACTTCTTTAAATTGTCCTGTCACGGTCGCCACTTTGTGCAAAATGCACCTATTTAATAATTACACATTTTTCCTTCGAGTTTTTATTTCAAACTGACTTTATAAATACACTGGTCAATCAAAACTATATAAATTCAAAATATATACATATTTGTCAATGTCATTTTTAACAAATACTATACTGGATCAAGAAGATCAGATATAGGGATTATCAGAGACGAGCGTGCTCTCACACCGCCATTCTTGCTTGGCTGGTAAAACACATGAACAATGTAATACCGTGATTATGCAACACTACAATAAGGTATACAATTAGGGTAGGCATCGTCGGGCCCCTGATGAGTCGGACGCGACGAAACGATGCAGGACATGGCGTAATGCCGAGCCAACATCTTTATTACGTATTGTCTGGTGTTGGAACAGTTCCTATGTACACGCTTGCACGAGTTTTATTTGATGATGAAAAACTTTTGTTCCGCTTTTTTTAATTTGGAGATGAAGAAGACTGACAACAGCATTATCTTGATGATAGTAGTATATGGCCTCAACGAAACAGCTCTAGAGGATGTAAAGCAAGAGTTTAATTACTTATAAAAATTACCCCTTCTATTGCTTTTGTTATAATCTTTTAAAATAGTTTACAGAATGTGAATACAAAAAGAAAAGAAGGAAAAATTTGAGTTCATAATAATTAAAAAAAAGAATCCTTTCATTTTTAAGTTTTTTTTTGTGAAAATGAAAAATCTTTTGCAGTGAAGATGGTTTTTCCAAAGATCAAAAGCTTTTTCGGGAGAGAAAGAAAAGCTAGCGCTATGATTAAAGCTTTTCATTGCTCTCTCCTCTACCCCAGCCCTAAAATTTAAACAACTCTATAGAAAATTATAAATTCATAAGAAATTTCAAATTAAATGGCCCCCTTATCTTTTACGTCTTCAATTTTTTTTTTTTTTTTTTTTTTTTTTTTTTTTTTTTTTTTTTTTAACATTTTTTTGGATTGCCACTAAGTTTTATTATATTACATTCAGGGAAAAATTAAAGATTTTTCAGCGTAATTAATTGTGGCACATAGCTTCCTTGCATGGTTATGGTTTTACACTCCAGTATTATCTAATTTATTTAATTGAGCGACAGACAGGAGGTTGAAACGTACGTTTATATGGGGCAAAAATGAACTAATTATCATCTACCATCTAAAATTTCATTAATTCAGTAGGTATAGTTTTTAGCATATGTTATTTTGCAAATATTGAGTGTCAGTTAGACAGACCGACTGACAGGCACAGGACAAAAATGCTCTTAACTAATAAGGGAATATCTGTGGGCTACGTTCGACGTACCATCCAAATAATGTCTTAGAAAATGTCTTAAATAAATGTATGTTTTTGCTCACGTTGAAGGAAAATATATGGGCGCGGAAGGTTTAAACTTAAATGGGACCAATAATGGCCTACTTATTATTAACCACCATCCAAAATTCATTAAAATTAGACGAGTTATTTTTAAGACATGGGGGCAAAAATAGAGCTTCAGACACCAAATTGTGCTAGAGAGTTTTTTTTTAATGAACATTTAGGAAGAAGAGTGATAACCTATGGTGTTGATCGGTACGTAAAAATAGGACTTAATTCCTTGGAATTACATCCTAAAAATGTTTCTTCTGCCCACTGACCTACAGGTAACGGTTAACCATAATAGAGTTTATTTCTATTGCATACAAAGCATACTAAATGGGCTTTCTCTATTGTGCAAAGTACATTACGTTTCTCTATACCTTGTTGAGTGATCTTTCCCTGATAAATTAACCAACGCCATTCTGTCCCTAGTACATATACCCTGTATAAGACCATTTGAGCACAGCTTCGAGGCCATTGTACATTACACTACCTTTGAAGGCACAGCATTATTTAAGTAGTTTATTTAGTTAGTGGAATAGTTATTTGGAGAGGACTTGTTGAGAAATTAGTGTGCCGCATACCTTTCTTGCGACTAATTACAATTGTGATTGTTTGGATGGGTTTAGATTCGAAAATGTTGAACGACAGACTAGAAACCCCCTAATATACCCTAATGCCTTAGAAATAATATTATAATAGTGTAAAATAGTCTTAGTGTGGGCACACCCAGGCCCTGATTTACAAATAGGCTGACTGGGCATTCGCCTTGGGTGCCTGTTTAATAGGGGCGCCAAAAAGTACGAAACTGTCGAAAATCACCCATTTTTTTCGCTTGTCTAATGCTAGAAATCCCTCATTGGTCTTCAAAACTCAAAAAATGCTGGGGGTTGCGGGGGTAAAATGCTCAAGGTAAATGGTCTAGGGTGCAATGTACCTTAAATAGGGGTCGGAGCATACAGCTTCCTCTTTTCTTATCACGTATACAATAATATACGCGGATGTAATTTCCTGATCCATTGCTGTCCATTTTTTTTTTTACATTCGAACATCTTAAACATTAGTTGAAAGTAATCTTCAGTCTTGGCTACAAAGCTCTCAGAAACGAGATTACCTCGGGAGGTAGCTTGGTCACATTTTTACCTTTAACTTTCGAAAAAATCCCCCACAGTTTGTATAAAAAGTAACTCGTGGATTCTCAAAGGGAATATAAAGGACATTTCCTTTACTTCTAAAGGGTTTTTTAATGTAAAAAGTTTTTTCTGTAACTTTTACCATCAAACCAAAACCCAGTAGTGAACATAAAAGTTCTGTTTCTTTATTTTTGTATTTTTAAGAAATAAAAAAGTGCTACCGAAGAAGTGACTTTTTATGAAAAATAATAAGAACGCACTTGCACGAAGTGAGAAAAAAATCAGGTGACAAGCTTTAAATAAGTAAAACTAAAGAGTAATAAATAATTAAGTATTACGATTAAAATGTATGAAGTCTTTAAAGAAATATTATCATTAGAAGGGTACATTAGAAAATGATACATTTGTCTCTAATAAGTTTCATTTTAATGTATTCAATACGATATTTGCTTATTTTAATTTTCCTTATTTTTACAGAAAAAGAAAAAAATAATCTTTTTTAATATCTAAATCTAGATAGAATATCTATAATATAATATAATGTCTATATCTATGTTAAAATACAGAATTTTTAGAGAATACTCAGCTAATATATTCAATTATTATTAAAGTACAGTAGAACCTTCCTTAACAATCTTTCAAGTGACCGAGGCATTGACGGATAATCGAAAAGTGACACCTTACTTTTATTTTTCACTGGGGGCAAAAAAAAACTCCACCAAACCAAAAGTTAATAACTTCTTGACTCATCCAGCTACTTTAGGTTTACAAGCCGGGTTGGTGGGGATAGTGGGGGAACTCACAGGCAGGTATGACCTGAGCAATAAGGCGAATCCAGAGACGGATATTCGAGGTACTATTGTAACAACTTACAAAGATGAAAAACATCATGTACAAGTTAAAGATGAGCTCTTCTATTCGTGACGAGGTAAAACTTTTTTTTTGTCCAATTTATTTAGTAAACATTTTTCCTGTGTATTTTTGTAATTTGATATTTTTAAAATTGCAGAAATGCCAACAGTACAATTTTTTAAATGTCGTAATTTATCTTGAGTAGAATGATTACTGAGTAATAATACTCCTATTCTTACAGCAGTTTAGATGTTTTTAAGTCCAATTTTTAATACATATGTATATGTATTTATAAGACTAAGTAAATTCGATCACTTAACGATTTTTATTTTATCTTTCAACTCTCCGCCTCACTGATGTATTTGCCTGCACTTTTTGCCTTTCCAATCTCAGCTATGCTACTTCGTCACGAATTTTTTAACTTTTACATGGTTATTCAATACATTAATGCATGGATTTTCACTTACCTGAATAATTACAATAAATATATTCTCATGTAAAAAAATCAATGGTGTTAAAAGGCGGAAAATAACTGTAAAAGATTAATGAAACATGTTACTAAGATATATTATACACTTCNATATATAATGTATTATTTTATTAAAAAAGGAACTGTTATACTTAAAGGTTATTACAAGAATCGTGGATATAGGCTGAGGTCGTGGTAATTAGTAAAGGTCACTTGTTCACTAACTGTAAGGTAGTAGTCATGAACTTGTCTCTTTAGGTCAAGTCTTCATGCATGCAGTCATTTGTACCTCACAGCTAGTCAGTCCTCTAAGCAGAGATAGCTGAAAGTTTTGCGAGGTCACCACAGCTTCTTATTCAATTTAATACATTGCATTACAAAGTTCATATCATTTAGTCCATTGCATTACTCTGATTTGTCATGAGTTCAAGTCAATGGTATTATATGGATTTTAATATCTGCTGCTCAAGTTTTTATTACATATTAACTAAAGGGGTATAAAACGCAGGGACTTCTTCTATTATACTTTCAGGTCTTTAAACTTTTGGCACTTCATGGATAGATTGGTTGATTCAAAGCAATACTCCATGCCCCTTGTGCTTTTAGAATTAGAGTTACCTGCAAGAAATATAAATGTATCGGGATCGTTACATGCTTGATAACAACCATAGTTTTTTTTTTATATTAAATAGTATAGGATAAGTTATTGATTTATAGATTCCATGTTTTGCTTGTTGAGTCTACTTTTTTAATCAGTGTCAGTGGCGAATTTAATTCTCTGAAATTCTACTCCCCCTGGCCCTTTACGTTTTTCTAATTGGATGCTTTCATTGTATATTTATTCAATTTACTACTATAGTCTTTAACTTCAAAGGATTCTGAAAAAATGTAGGTACAGGGTTTCTTTTTTCTTTTTTTTCTTTTTTAAAAAAAAAGGTTGTATAAAGGTGATGAAACGAGACTCTTTGGGTTGTCCTAATGTTTTCCAGCCTAAAATAAAAACTGTTTGCCAAGGTTGAGTTGTTCATAAGCTTTTTAAAAGGTTATAAAGCAAAGGGATAAGCTAAAAGGGCAAGGAAAAGGGATGCTTGGGATGCGGCTCGAGTCCGGACCATACTTCATACTCAGCTCTAAATTCCCTCAAGGAAAGAAAAGCTCTAAACTAAACATTCACTCATGGACCATCTGTCATGGCTTTGGAACACATAAGGGCCAACTCGACCTCCACTTACACACCATGATACCGTTCAAAACATTTATGACTGGAATACTTTAGTTGGTATAAAACTTTATGGCCGTGGGGTCGTCTCACTTCACCAGATGTTTTAACTGTCCCCCCCCCCCCCTCCCACCCCTTTTTCTTCGGTCTCTATTTTCTTTCCCTTCGTTTCCTCTGCCGATCTATCTTGTTTTGATGCCGGTTTATTTCGTCTAATCTTTTAAAACTATTTTTTTTTTATTTCTTGCAAGAAAAGACTAGACAGTTTTTGTCGTTTATACTTCTGGTTTGAAGTTTTCCGCTTTATTTTTTGTTTCATTCCTCTCACGAATCTCCATCTCTTTGTGAATCCTAACTCACGATACTCCAGAATACATCTAATTGTTTGGCCTGATATATGTATATATTGCTTCCGAGCTTACCGAAGGTAACGGAAGCATTGTGTTCACCGACGTGAACGAAAAACTTTTATGTCTCCAATTTTAAAAATTCCAAGACTGAAATCCGTTTCAGACATCAGGGAACATTTTTGGTCTCGTGTCTGTCGGTTTGTGTGTCCGCGAATTGTGAAACGTTCAACGATAACTTGAGTAATTCTTGACCGATTTTGATGAAATTTGGTAGACATTACTAGTTTGGTAGACACATTTTACCAATGCCCAGGACGAGTTCGTTGGACAACGTTATCCGTTCACGCGTAACGCTTACATATCACATAAACTTTCTCATATACGAGTTCATGTATACTTAGCCCAGTGTTTTTAATTTATTAGTTTTCGTGTTTTCGTAGAAACATTTAATTATTATTAAACATTTCATCAAAATTTATCATATAAATAACTTTTCCTCGTCCAGGAATCGAACCCGGGCTCTCTCCGTCCGTGTTTAAAGCTATGTTCTCAGAAACTAAATTTTTTTTTCCGGGAAAACGGCTTATATCGTTCGGTTTGTATTTAAATGGACTAATTTTTAGAATTTTTTAATCAAAATCGTCGTAACAGTTTTCAGGAAATAATTTGTGGGGCATAGCGCCCCCAAATGTGGACCTAATATTTTTTTTTTCGATTTTTTTCTCGGGGTATGGTTTTTCTGGACATTTATTCCAAATTTCGTCAAAGTCGGTCCTGTAGTTTAGGCTCCAGGCGTCTGCTTAGACGACGGATAGACATTTAAAAAAAAAAAAAAAACTTTTTTGACTAAGGAGACCTCAAAACGTGTACATCCATCAAAATCTCAAAATCGAATTTTCGCGCCATCACAATACTTTCTCTTTATATGAGAATGTAAAAATATATATTTAAAATAATTCTGTCCTATATGAATATATTTTTTACTTTCTCATATAAATATAAAAAAAAAATGATTTTGAGATCTTTATAGATTTGCACGTACTTTTTTTTTTTTTTAAATTGTCTTTCTGTCGTCTGTGTAGGTGCATGGAGCCTAAACTATTGGGCCCGATTTTTCATACATGTTCAAGAAAATCATACCACGTGGCAAAATCTAGATATGAAGTTTTGCTACAAATTTGGGGGTGCTACCTCCCCCCTCCAAAAAAACGTAAAAAAAAATATTTCTCGAAAACTTTCCGACGATTTAATTCAAAAATTCTAAAATGTAGTCCATTTAAATGCGAATCTAACAATATTATGTCGTTTTCCCGGGAAATATCTAGTTGTTGAGAAAATTTTAAACGCTAAGGGAGAAAGGCCGGGTTCGATTCCCCGCCGAGGAGAAGTTATTTTTATGATATAGTTTGATATGGTTGGTTTTTATGATATTTTAAATGCTCAATAATATTTAGATATACCTTCGAAAACTAATAAATGTAAAACACTGAACCAAGTAATTATGAACTCAAATAGGAGAAAGTTACTCTGAGATGTCTCTGATCGATTTTAACAATTTCATGTCTAGGCTATGGGACATATACTCAAAAAGCGTTACCAAAAAACCAGCGTTATACGAGTAACAGGGAGTTAGGAAAATGTAGGAGGTGTTCAATCGAGTCTGCCCGGTATAGTGTCTCCCCTATTGCGCTAGTAGGGCCTACCCAACAATGCCCTCGCCCTCCCGATCGGCTACCTGCCCCACTTCTCACTCTCATCGCTTCTCGCTACTGCTCCAGTAGTCGTTCGATGTAATTTCTAATTTACAAACGCTAGAATCTGCACGCTCGAATTTTTTGACATTTTCATGTGTTTACTTTGGCCCATGAACTCGAAAAGCGTTACCAAAAAACGACACAAAAAAGCGTTAAGCCTAGTTTACATTGGTAGAGTAAATGGTAGAGTAGCTAGGTTGAGTAGCACTCTACCAAGCTACTCGCATAATGTGAACGATACGGATAGTAAAAGGTCGTGGATAGTGGATAAAAGTTGGTCGAGTAAATACTCTAGTGCGGTGGTAGAGTAGCTCGACTGCCGACGGACGAGTAGACCCCCACCCTACGTCCTGTTTTCATTCCTACTCTTATTTAAGTTTTAAAAATTTCCTTTTTTTTATGCATAGCACATAGATTGTTTATTGCTTCCGAGCTTACCGAAGGTAACGGAAGCATTGTGTTCACTTTTGAGAACAAAAAAGTTTTATGCCTCCGATTTTAAAAATTCCAAGACAGAAATCCGTTTCAGACATCAGGGAACATTTTTGGTTCCGTGTCTGTCTGTCTGTCTGTC
>KZ651102.1:1134789-1144938 GCA_001010745.2 Gerris buenoi | reverse complement strand
TATCAAAAGTTTATACCAAATTTACAGTGTTTGTGTTCACCTCTTCATCGACATTTAAAAAAAGGGGTTAAATGGTGCTGGACGCAAAATGATACAGACATAATTAACCAATTAAAAACAATTTTAACATCATCGGATACACTGGTTCACTTTAACCCTGAACTTCCATTAATCGTGACATCAGATGCTAGTGAAAATGGACTTGGAGCCGTCCTTAGTCACAGATTTCCTAACGGCCATGAAAGACCTGTTGCCTACTCTTCAAGAACTCTCTCACAAGCAGAGCAACGATATTCGGTAATTGATCGGGAAGCTTTAGGACTAGTGTTTGCAGTAACGAAATTCCACCAATGGTTATACGGTCAAAATTTTATATTAAAAACAGACCACAAGCCTCTTGTGAGATTGTTTGGGGAACACTGTGAATTACCAAAAATGACAGCCAACAGATTATCGCGTTGGGCAGTTACTTTAAGCTCATATTGCTATGAAATACAATACATTCAAGGCTCAGAAAATGCAGCAGCTGACATATTATCACGCCTTCCAATCAGAGACACAGAAACCGTAAGTAAAGCATATGAGTTCGGAAAACATATACAACAATTAAGACTGGAGGATATCGCTGTTACCCGAAAGGAACTACATAAACAAACACTATCGGACAAACTATTAGCACAAATAATTGGATTCATAGAGAAAGGTTGGCCGGACAAAAAACAGCTTTCAGAAGAATTTAATCAGTTCTACGATAAAAGGTCAGAACTTTCATTCGAAGATAAGACACTACTTTGGAAAGGACGTATTGTTATTCCCAAGGTATTGCGACACGGTATATTAAAAATCCTTCACGAAGGACATCCAGGCATTGCAGCTATGCGTTCGTACGCAAGATTCCACGTGTGGTGGCCTAATATGGACGAAGAAATTGAGAAACATGTTAAATATTGCAAACTTTGTCAAGAAAATCGGGCCAGTGATCAGAATTTACCGCTGTACTCGTGGACAATACCAGCAGAACCTTGGACTCGAGTACATATAGACTTCGCCGGACCATTTGAAAAAAACTATTGGCTAGTTTTAGTCGATGCTACATCAAAATGGCTTGAAGTAGTTCCCATGACTCAAATAACAACTAGGAAAACTATAAATACTCTGTCTGAAATTTTTGCAAGATTTGGATTCCCAAAATTACTTGTCTCCGATAACGGTCCTCAATTTACTTCACATTCTTTTAAGTCTTACTGCCAAGAAAATAATATAGTACACATAACATCTACCCCTTATCACCCACGAACAAACGGATTAGCTGAACGCGCTGTCCGAACATTTAAAAGAAGATTCAGCGCTTCAAAATCGGATAAAGAAGAGTTAACCATAAGACTTTCAAAATTTCTCATGACTTACAGGTCGGCAATACACAAGACAATTAACAGATCTCCGGCTGAAGTATTACTGGGACGACAGTTAAAAACCAAACTATCGCTCTTAAAACCAGACATGACAAGAGATACAGAAACAGCCTTAACAAACCAAAAGTTGTACCACGATAAAGGTAAGAAATGGAAGGAGTTTAGAGAAGGGGAGGAAGTTTGGGTAGACAAGCCAACTGAAAGAGGATGTGAAGAAGGCGTTATAACTAAGGTAACTGGCCCACTATCTTATGTGGTTGAAGTACAGGGTAAACAATTAAGGCGACATGCTGACCAACTGCGACACCGCTCTGTGCCCCCATGGGAGGGGAGGAATGTTATATAGTTATCTGTCATGTCATCCTGACATGACATATATATATATATATATATTACTTGTTAAGTTGTTTATAAAAAAATATATCATTCTTATCTTAGGATTAACCATGAGATCCACTTATTATTAGCAGTTAAGTAGATCTTACATCAACCAGGTAGCGCTAGAAGCGGAAAATGTTTTATTAATTTTGAATAGGCGAATTTTCTAACAGCCTTCAGATGAGCAAAGAAACAGATTTTTGCGAATTTTTCCTATTTGTACATTAAATTCTACCATAACTTAATAAAGGACCGAGCTTATACCTTTCGGACTACAGAAAAAAACTTTCATATTTACTATCGCTTCGATCAATATTAATGTTAATACCCATTCATTAAGTGGAATATTTTTAGACTTTGCTGAAACTAAAAAAAGAAACAGGTTTATTCATTTTTTACATGAATTAAAGTATTAATTTAGCAAAAGTTAGAGAGCGCAGATGGGGCTATCTGCGGGTTATTTTCGATAAACTATATAAGTTTCATACATATCTGTAGATAAGTAATTTTGAAGCTACAGGTGTAAATAAATGTGTTAGTGAGCATTTCGAAGAGAAACACAAAAGCGCGTATAAGGTTGACACTTATTTGTGACTAACAATGGGCTAATTATGAACTATCATCCAAATTTCATAAAATTGGACGTGTGTTTTTCAAGGTATGTTGGTTCCAAAAATTAAACGACAGACCGACAGACAGACACGGAACCAAAAATGCTCTCTGATGTCTGAAATGGATTTCTGTCTTTTTTTTTAATCGGAGACCTAAAATTTTTTGTCGTGTAATTTAAGGGCATGAAAAAAAAACTTTTCTTGTGTTTCTTTGTTGTTGTTTCTTGAGGGAATTGTCAGCTTTACAGCAATACTAAATCTTTGCTCTAGCTTTTTTATCTAGAGTAGGTAATTAGTATTTTTATGAGCAAAGGTTTAATATCATAAAATGCCACTAGTAATAAAATAATTACTTGACAAATTAATAATAATAAATAATCGATTTTAAAGAGCATAAGTCCATAAGTGTGGGGTTGAAGCATTTAGCCGCAATAAGCCTCCAAAAAAAACTTTAAAATTGGTCCGCCGGGGGATAAAAATATATTTTATCTATACGATTGATTCGAAATATACACATTGTATATCTGTTTAGATGCGTAGAAAGTGATTCTTTATGTACTTGTATTTATTGAGCAATGCGCATTTTCATTTTTTGCCTCCTCTTTTTTCTGCCCTAGTGCGGTAAAAGAAGAGGCTCTAGGTCCGTGGAAAATTTTGACCGGTCCGCGGCAAAATTTGGGCTGTTAGTAAAAATAAATTATTTAACTTAAAAAAATAAAACAAAATAAAAAGAATAGAATTGTTATGAAACTGTTAAACTGAAAAACTACCTCTACTTTGTAATAACAATGTACTTATGACCGAAGCAAACCTTTTAGTAACCTGCTGGCAAGTACTTGACGGGATTTTTACTGTAGTATTTTGGAAAATTATGTTAAGTTTATTTTTAAAAATAAAAAAGCCGTTTTTTTTAACTCAGAGAGGAAATAAATATATTCCTCCCTCAGAGAACATAATCATCCTTTGCAGAGAAGTTGGCTAATGAAGAATGGATATCTAAGTTAGCTTATTTAGTGGACATATTTACCATTTTAAATTATTTGAACAACTCTTCAAGGGAATGTAAAAAATATATTCACTCTCTGGAATAAAATGGATGCGATATAAAAAAAAAAGTTTTGCTATGGAGCAAAGTGCTATCAAGTATGAATTTAAAATGTTTCGGTCTAGGTCCGGTAATATTTTATTAACAATATTATTTTTTAATAATTAATTTGTAAGAACACATTTAAATTCACTTCCAGCTTTCACCAATACTATCCAGAGAATGTAGACCCCAGAAATATAAGTCTATTGGTAACCAACCCTTTTATAACCTTCACTGAAATTAATGCATATAAATTAAGTATTAATGAAAAATAAGCTTAAATAGAACTATCCTCTGACGAAAGATGTAATTTTTTAATGATTGTTTAAGTTAGCCTGAAAAAATTGTAGATCAAATTTATGTGATCGATATTCAATTTCCATTTTCATCAGTCACAAAACGAATTATTGGGAGATCATATCCGTAATTCCCACTGATTTTTGTCAACCGGTCCGCAGAATTAATCTGTTTTTTACCGGTCCGCGTTCAAAAAAGGTTGAGAACCACTGCTCTAGTCTATATTATTGTTATTATGTATTACTATTTCTTGTCCTAAGTACATAGAGTACCTTTACATAAGTCATAATGTATAATTTAACTGTAAATTGTTTAANGCACCTATGTAAAAAAAAGCCAAGCCTCGCGTAAAAACTTGTGAGATCGTAGGTGTAGCCCAGTTTCCCTCGTCGAAGCAAGTTCTATAAGTTGTTCCCCCTTTCTATTCTTTGTCCCACACAAAAACAAACATTTTCTTTTCTATATAAATGTAATGCTTAAATTTAAAAACATTAAAAACATTTTATAAATAAGAGTAAAATAATTCTTTAGTTTTTAAAGGTCTCAACCAGGTAGCGCTAGAAGCGGAAAATGTTTTATTAATTTTGAATAGGGGGATTTTCTAATAGCCTTCAGGTGAGCAAAGAAACAGATTTTTGCGAATTTTTCCTATTTGTACATTAAATTCTACCATAACTTAATAAAGGACCGAGCTTATACCTTTCGGACTGCAGGAAAAACTTCCTTTTTTACTAAAGCTTCGATAAATATTAATGTTAATACCCATTCATTAAGTGGAATATTTTTAGACTTTGCTGAAAGTTAAAAAAAAAGAAACAGGTTTATTGATTTTTTACATGAATTTAAGTATTAATTTAGCAAAAGTTAGAGAGCGCAGATGGGGCTATCTGCGGGTTATTTTCGATAAACTATAAAAGTTTCATTATTATCTCATATACATATCTCATATCTAATTAACACTAATTGTATAAAAGTTTCATACTTATCAGTAGATAAGTAATTTTGAAGCTACAGGTGTAAATAAATGTATGTTAGTGAAAATTTGGAAGAGAAACACAAAAGCGCATAAGGTTGACACTTATTTATGTCTAACAATGGGTAATTATGAACTATCATCCAAATTTGTTGGTTCCAAAAATTTAACGACAGACAGACAGAACCAAAAATGCTCGCTGTTGTCTGAAATGGGTTTCTGTCTTTTTTTAAATTGGTGACCTAAAATTTTTTGTGTCGTGTAATTTGAGGGCATGAAAAAAAAAACTTTCTTGCAGGGAATTGTCAACTGTACAGCAATACCAAAATCTTTGTTCTAGCTTTTGTACATCTAGAGTAATTTGTATTTTGATGAGCAAAGGTACTATCATAAAATGCCACCTGTAATAAAATAATTAATAATTAATTGAGAAATTAATAAAATAATTACTCGATTTTAAAGAGCATAAGTCCATAAGTGTGGGGTTGAAGCATTTAGCCGCAATAAGCCTCCAAAAAAACTTTAAAGTTGGTCCGCCATCTTTAATTTTTTAAGGGGAATAAAAATTTTTTTTTTTTATACGATTGATTCGAAATATAAACATTGTCTCTCTGTTTAGATGCGTAGAAAGTGATTTTTTATGTATTTTTATTTATTGCGCATGCGCGTTTTCATTTTCCGCGTCCTCTTTTTTTCGCCCTAGTGCGGTAAAAGAAGAGGCTCCAGTCTATATTATTGTTATTATGTATTACTATTTCATGTCCTAAGTACATAGCGTACCTTTACATAAGTCATAATGTATAATTTAACTGTAAATTGTTTAAAGGCCCTCCTATTCATAAATGGATTTGGAATGTAATTTCAATGTTGAAATCCGTATTGGATGATGTTTTGCCAGTTGGCTGGTTAGATTGTTGAATAGGTCTCACCGGTTTTAGACGCTAGAGAAGGCTGGAAAGCCGGTGGGTAATATAAAGGATGTTTCCCCGGTGTATATGTTTCCAAGCTTCCAAGAGTCATGTGTTTCTCGCCCTTGCAACAATATTATTTGCTTTTCTCTGCTGTACCTCTTCCATTGGGTATTCATTACACTGTATTACACAAGAGTAAATTAGCATTTAGTGCTATCCCGCCGCACCGCTGGCGCTACATTTATAATTAATGTTTCATCGTAAAACCTAAAAATAATACAAAGCAATTAATTAGATGGAGAGGTTTCAGAGTTGACTTTCAACAACTTCAAATAAGCTCGATGTTTTTAGAGATATCTCATCTGAATATAGTCAGGATAATGTTAGATAAGGTTTTTAGTGCGGTTACGTGAACTAACCTTAGAATTTTTCAAGCATTGTTATTTTAATTTCCTTTTGGAACTGATCTTGTATATAATCTTTCTTATTAGCGCTAAACAGTTTTTAAATTGTTTCATTCAAGCTGGTTTCAATTCTTTCTGTCTGTTTAATTCAATTTTTTAATCAATTTTTGACCCTCGTAGCTCTAAAAGTTATTAATTTAAACGAAGCCCCATGTTTAAGAAAATATTTATTTCTAGCCACTACACTCTTGATAGTTGGGCCAGAGCAGAAGGCTACCCTGTGTTCTTTGACTTGGTCGTTATCTCTGTGGTCAAGGGCTAGGAATTCAATGATATAAACAGCATTTATGAAGTCCTGGCCGTAAACACAGCACATTTGGTAGGTAAATACATTTTGATACGACTCTGTCCTTTCGTGTATGGTTACGCCAAATAGGAATCTATGGTGATGTCCGATGTTATACTGCTTCTAGTAATTATATTATATTCAAGATTTCAAGTGCATTACTTGACAATCCAAAAGTTCTGAAATTTTTAGAAGTGTGGGTTTCCAATGTAACCGATTACCGGCACTTCCTAAGCCATTATCTTTGTTAGTTATTTCTGGATGTTGTGAATATGTTCTAACTGAACGTTTGCGATACAACATCAATCCTGCGAGATTCAACCGTGCAATAGCCATTCATTAAAATCTATTCATACTCTCAAAATTTCATTTGATCTGGAATATGTAATTTAGTTATTTCTTTTGAGATCCATGTAGCTCTACAATTCATGTGTACGGCTTATAATCTTGTGAAAATGAACTTATAATTATTATGTTATGAGTGGTTATATTCTAAACGAAGAAATGGAGATGACTGATAGCCAGCGTGAACGTGGTTTCTCTTTTGTTGAATACCTCGTGCAGGAGAAGAGCGAGAACAAGCCATTATTTTTCTTTTAAGATTCCCACTGTATTCTTGATTTTTAGAGTTTCAATTATATTATTACTTTGACGACTTGCAATAGTTTAATTATTGAAATATTACCTTTTGACAACATAAGAAACTTCCATGTTTGGATTTCGAGTTTACGGATGAATTGTGATCATACTGGAAAACGGCATTTTTTTATGATACAGAATCCGAAAAATCTTGGACAGAAATCAGTTTCTACTAAGAGTGGAACTTTTTTCGTCTCGTGTCTGTCTACCGGTCTGTCGTTCAATATATTTAAGAAAAATATATTATCACTAGTAGTTCTGTGAACAGTAGACCTCGCTCGTTAAAATAACAAATCGGGGTTTGAGCTTTCGTTCATAAAACTATTTATCGTTAGAAAGGGTCTGAAACGTGGCTATTTTAAATAAACATTTGAACCCTTTTAAAGTACGTTTTAAGGGCTATCCAACGATACCAAACATGGCCGGTCAGCTACCATTTTTTCCCTTTTTTTTTAAAAACAGAAGTACACAAATTTGTACCCCGGTATAGTAATAAATTTAAGGTATTCCATTCACGTACACTTTTTTAAAATACCATATGAGTTTTATGAAATGCAAAAACGATACAGTACCAATATTAAAAAGTTGTGTTTTTCGACTGATTTTTCCTAACCGGTATAATAAGTACAAAAATAAATTTCAATAAAATGAGTATAAAGGCAATACAACCCACACACTTTTGAGTAAAAAGCTGCAATTTTTTTATATCTAGTTTTTTAGTGCGCCCTACATCTACCGTAGTACTAAAAGTACCTCTGTACTCTGTACCCGAACCCGCAAAGGTACTGGTACAAAAAGGTCACAGTGCGTTCAAGTGTTATTTGGCGCAACTTTTGACCCAGGGAAATTTTCGAGCTGATAAATCCCTCGACGCTATTAGCCCCACAGTGGGGTAACCTACCCCTACACGGCACTCTAAAAGTACAAAATGGTACTAAAGTACCAACCAAATACAGTTTTTCGAAAATATTTTTGCACACATTTGGTAAATTTTAAAAGGCCTTTCAATGATGCCTCTGTCAAATCGGTACAACGTCACCTTTTGGTTGCGGCTGCCTAAGGAGGACATCCTTCACATAGACGTAGCTCCCGAAGTAGGAATCGGAAATATAAAAACAAACCAGATTCTTAAAGAGGACAATTTGACCAAAAGTCCGGTACCTTTTGAACCCTGTCCGATTAAAATTGCGAACGGTACAGAAGGTCAAAGTCGAAATTTCTGAAAAACACTATTTTCGTGTGTTTTTCGCCGAGGTACTCGACTCCCCCCCTCGAAGGTACTAAAAAAACGGGATTGCGCCTACCCCTTGAAAAGGACATCTTTAGAGCATACGAATCAGAGTAGGAAAGTACTTTTGTTTTCTCCGTACGTACCTCCTATGTACCATCTTGTACCTCGAAATTTAAAGTACCATATCTCAAAAAGTATAAGTGCCATCGAGTTTAAAAGCAAAACGCCAGGAGTATCATTTCATAGGCTTTTAGGGTTCAAAAGCCGAATAGCATCGTATTAATGCCCTAGGAGGAGATACGTGAACCATGTANAGAAGTACACAAATTTGTACCCCTCATGTACCCGGTATAGTAATAAATTTAAGGTATTCCTTTCACGTACACTTTTTTAAAATACCATATGAGTTTTAGCCCGATCCTATGAAATGCAAAAACGATACAGTACAAAGATTAAAAAGTTGTGTTTTTCGACCGATTTTTCCAAACCGGTCCAGTAAGTACAAAAATAAATTGAAATAAAAAATAAATTTCAATAAAATGAGTACAAAGGCAATAAAACCCACACACTTTTAAATAAAAAGCTGCAACTTTTTTTATTTTTAATTTTTATAGTGCGCCCTACATCTACCGTAGTACTAAAAGTACCTCTGTACCCGAACCCGCAAAGGTACAGGTACGAAATTGGTACAGTGTGTTCAAGTGTTATTTGGCACAATTTTTACAGAAGGAAATTTTCGAGCTGATAAATCCCTCGACGCTATTAGCTCCACAGTGGGGTAACCTACCCCTACACGGTACTCTAGAAATACAAAAGGGTACTAAAGTACCAACCAAGTACATTTTTTCTAAAATATTTTTGCACACATTTGGTCCATTTTAAATGGCCTTTCCAACGATACCTCTGTCAAATCGGTACAATGTCCCCTTCTTTTTGCGGCTACCCAAAGAGGACGTCCTTCACATAGACTTAGCTCCCGAAGTAGAAATCGGAAATATAAAAACAAATCAGATTCTTAAAGAGGACAATTTGACCTGAAGTCCGGTACCCTTTTGAACCCCGTTCAATTAAAATTGCGAACGGTACAGAAGATTAAAGTAGAAATTTCGGAAAAACACGATTTTCCTGTGTTTTTCGCCGAGGTACTCGACTTCCCCCCCTCGAAGGTACTAAATAAAGGTTACAGCGCGTACCCCTTGAAAAATACATTTTTATAGCATACGAAGCAGAGTAGGAGAGTACTCTTTGTTTCTCCGTACATACCTCCAATGTACCATCTTGTACCTCGGAATTTAAAGTACTATATCTCAAAAAGTAAAAGTACCATCGAGTTTAAATGCAAAATGCCGGGAGCAGCATTTCATAGGCTTTTAAGGCTTAAAAGCCCAATAGCGTCGCATAAAATCCCTAGGAGGAGATACTTGAACCATGTAGAAAAACGTTTGAAAAAAAGTGGTAAAAAGTGTTTTTTCGCTTTAAAGGACCTGAAAAGTGAAAATTTTAAAAATATTTTTTCATCATTTTTGTACTCCTTCCCAAGGGCTTTCCAACGATATACGACACTCCTTACCAAATATCTCCGGTTTTCTGATCGGTGAAAACAAAATTTCCGGATGTCACAATTTCCGGGTGCATGTAAAAAAAAAAGTTGTCGTTACCGGCTATGGACCTCTGCGGGATCTACAAAAACCTTAAAATAAATTAAAATTTTGAATTATTCTAAAAGTTATACGTAAAAATGTTTTTTAAAAAAACGCCATTTTTGACCATGGACGATTTCCCGTTGAAAATAAACTCATTTACCGGAAAATTTCCTGGCATATAGAATTTTTCCTTAAAATACACTATAACTTTTAGAAT
>KZ651102.1:1119256-1133438 GCA_001010745.2 Gerris buenoi | reverse complement strand
CCCCTCCTCCGCCATTTGACGAACATTGAAGTTGTGCCCCCGCCCATCACCATAGCTCGGTCGGAGGAAGACAGTCGATTTACAAAAATTAATAGACAGACAGACACACAGACGAAATGCCAAACGGTGGAGTTAAAACAGAGACCTCGCTACGCTCGGTCAACTTACCTGATTTTTTTATTAACACCTATATATCTTTAAAAGTGTTCATCCTTTTTTTTTAAGCTAAAATTAAATTAAGTCTGACCCCCATTGGGAATCGAGACAGGTCACAAAAAAACCACACTTTTTTGTGACTCTGGACCCAATAATAGGTAGTGAGGAAGCTATATATGTGCCACACTTTGATATAATAGTCGATTTCAGTGACATAAATATATACATATGATATACTCGTTAAAAATGTTTTAGAAAATAAAACTTGTATTAAGTCTGACCCCCATTGGGAATCGAGACAGGTCACAAAAAAACCACACTTTTTTGTGACTCTGGGCCCAATAATAGGTAGTGAGGAAGCTATATATGTGCCACACTTTGGTATAATAGTCGATTTCAGTGACATAAATATATACATATGATATACTCGTTAAAAATGTTTTAGAAAATAAAACTTGTAAATACATTGCTATTGTCAAACAGTTATATCTACTTTTCTTTTCTCTTAATTTTTTCGAAAACAGGAAATGATGAATATTAAATCATTTTTGACAACATTTCTGAACTCAACACCGCCTGCTTTCATCAACAAACATTTTTTCACGAATAACTTTTTTTCTGAAAAAGTTTTTTCTCGATATCGTTGAAGTCGTGGATTTTATATCAATCATAGCAAAAAGTGACAGTGGTGCCAACCCTCCCCTTTTCAACGTACAAACATCAAGTTATAATTATTCTTTTGACACGGCTGTATCACGTCCACTTCTCTCTTTAGTTTTTTTTTTTTTTTTTTCATTTAGATTTAACTTGGCAGGACTGTAAGGGGTGTATTTTAAGCCTGGAAAGCCTGACCCAGATCTGACATTCAAACCGTTAGTGAAATGTAACACTTGAACTTTTTTCGCTCTGGGCGTGCATTTTTTTATTTTATTTTTTATTTTTACTGTGAGTACCGACTTGAAGTCAGGTGGTGTTAAAAAAAAGGAAATTCCGAAAATAAAAATAAATTGTAGATATGTCAGAGTTGTGAACTTTCATTTGTGCGTAAGATTACATAATTATTTTTGTATTTTTCTTACAACGGATAATGGTGAAACCAATTCAAGTAGTAATAAATATAAGTTAGTAAGAAATTTTATTTAGATAAATTTAGGTTTAGTACATGAAATTTTAGGGTGTTGGTCAGTTATATAATAAGAATGATTAGTGCAAGGAATTCTTCATCCATTGTTATATTATACAAATAAGTCGTTAATAGTGATTAACTACCTATTAAGCATTACTGTGTCAAAGTGTTTGACACAGTATTCGGATAGCTAGCTCTTTCAATACAGTAAATTCTATGTTCTAGTAAAAAAATACTTCCTCTTTATATATACTACGTATATGAGAAAGTAAAGATATGATGCTGAGAAAAGGAAATTTGTAATTTAATTAGTTGGGAGCGAAGAGAGTTGCAAATTTCAGTCTGTCGAGTCTTGTTTCTCTTGATTAAATTGCATGGTTTAGTAGAGAAAGGAAATTCGAGCTGGTAGCTTTCGGTTAAGTGCAGTCGAAGCCAACTCGGTAGGCAAAGTTTTATGGTAATCACTTCAACCGTCGGAAACGGCCGAGGAAACATGTTAGGCTCTGAAATTCGAACTCTTTAGCTACACGACGGGGTTTAGATCCAACACAGGGTTTTCCTCGGTTGAACCGAAGCTTCGGGTTAGCCATGCCATGCTTCTCAGACTCGATTCTAAAACCGGGGTTAAACACAGACCTCGAGCTTCTATTTTAAGAGATTGTCGAAACGGGAAGTAATCTTCACTAAGCCTAATTGAAGTACATACGAGGTTAACCACTTCCGGCATTTGTATCGGAGGGCTTAATGCTTCTGGCTGGCTTATATCCAAAGAGAGGGTGGTTAGGGTCTCTTCTAATCCTCAGGACTAAGAGACCCCGACTCTCAGCTTTCCGTATCCACCTTTAAATCATCTTGTTAAACCTCTTTACCTGTGTATTACATTCTCTTCTCTATCCAAATGACATTTTCTTCTCTGTAAATTGTAGAAAACTAAATTTTATACTTGCGGTTCCTGGCAAGAATAGTGTTATGCACTCCCCCAATATGTTTAGTTTCTAATATGACCCTTGTCTTTAGTTTCTAATATTAAAAAAAAAAATAATAATAGAAAATTGCATTAAAACCTCACTATAATAAACCACTTAAAAATTAATCAGATCATATCTCCAAATCAAATTTGGGTGTTAGAAAAAAAAAGAGTGATCAGACGACGTATATACACAGACTAATGGACTTTGACACTAGCGATGGGCTAGTTGTGGGCAACAAATCTATGGCTTTTTTATTTATAGATTTGAAGAAAGCCTTTTTTTCCCATAATATTTTTCTAATTAAACTCAACTAAATAGATATTGGAGGGATTTGTCTAAAAAAAATTAAAAGCTATCTATTCAACCGATAACAACAGGAATAACTAGAAGGTAAATTTAGTGAACAAGTAGTAGTAAATTTCGGAATAATGATGGCGTCCTTGACTCCTGCTCTACGGAAATAACTTACTGAAATTAAAAAATACATAATCAGAGATGATTTCTTTCGTAGATTACACTATAGTCTATTACCAGGATCTACCTAGGACGAAATTTTACTTAAAGCGTCTAAAGTCTAAAGGAATGACTACAATACAATCATGGTTTGACTGCTTAAACTTAAACAAAAAAAAAATATAAATAAAGACTTTCTCGCAAGACTTCTCGGGAGCCAGTGTGACCGAGGTGCTCTAGGCGGCCCGCCTGGCTGAGTGAGGCAAATCGAGGTCGTGGGTTCGATCCCGTGCCATGGTACTCTGAATTGCATCTATGAATCGCGGACGGAGCAGGGCGAGGGACACCCACGCCAAACGTCTTGAGGGGTTCTCTTCCCCCATGCTTTGATGTGGGTTCGATCCGTGTCATGAGATGTGATTTGTATCTATGGTTTGAGGACGGAGCAGGGCGACGGACGGAGCAGGCCCATAAGCTAAGGGGTTCTCTTTCCCCACGCTTACATAGCTTACTAATGATCACACTATACCCGCTTCGGCGGTACAATGTACTGGTATGATGTGTGAAGTAGCTGGAACTCTCTACTACGGGATTAGTAAAATGGGCCCAGTGTGCCTCATTGCTAGGTTTAAACAAGTGGTCCGTCCTTCCATTACCATTATTCTCGCACGACAACCTCCTCCCGACACAACTACACTAATCTTACTCGGCTCACATCTGATTCTACCTGTAATAATTATAAAGCCATTTATTTATTTTTTTTTTTTGGAAATTTTTACAAAATATATAAATGGTTCTTAGTAAAAAAAAAATAAATAAACATAAAATATAATATTACCTTGTCTTTATAAAAATATCTATAAACGATTTTTTTCTTTAAATCATTTTTACTTTTCATCACCTTCTCCGAAGGTATATTGTTTTCACCCAATTTTTTTTTCGGAGTTTCAACGGAATTATCCGTTTTGTGTGTTTTTAAGACCTCCTGAGTGGTTTTTCGGCATGGTCTGTATGTATGTATGTATGTATTTATTTATTTATTTTATTTTATTTTATTTTTTAGGAATATAATTTATTAAATGTGGAAAAAATAAATGACTGAAAATAAAACCAGTTAGATTTCCGAAGATAGATGTCCAATGAGGGCGGCCAAGGTAAATTTTGTGTCACAATATGACGCTGAAGGGTGCATCTCTCGGCTAACAGTAGTGAGCAGTCGAATAGGTCGACAGTTTGAGGAGACGTATTGTCACAGATGCATGAAGAAGTATCTCTAATATTAAAACGGTGGAGATAAGATTCAAACTTCCCATGTCCAGTTAAAAACTGAGTGAGCCTGCAGTTGATTGCTACGTGATGCATTGACAAACGATAATTGATAGAAGGAATGAAACGACGAGTTAGTAAACCTGTAGACGATCTGGTCCAAATTTCTTCCCACATTCGCATACTTCTCGAGCGTGCACATAGCTTTAACTTAGTATAAGGAAATTTGTCGTAAGAGATAACTGAGTCACTAAGTGACGCTTCTTTTGCAAGTTCGTCAGCTCTCTCGTTTCCTTCGAGACCTATGTTGGCTTTTACCCTCTTGAAAACTATCTCAACCGAGGGATCCAAAAATCGAAGGTATCGACGAATATTTTCAATAATCGGCTGATGGTTGTGTGGGTTATTTAACGATTCCAGACTTATCCTACTGTCCGTATTTATCCTCACCTTACTTGGCTTTTGTGTACCATCCAACCACTTAAGAGCCTTCATAATTGCGAGTTACTCAGCTTGGTTATTAGAGCAAAAGTTTGAAAGTTTGAAACCAGATTCGAATACTGACAGTTCTCCTTCATAAACAACAAAAGTGCAGCCTACCTAATCATCTGTCTTACTACCATCTGTATAAACTTCGAGGTCGCATGCGTAATATCTTCAAATTCTTTAATAGGGAAGAATAAAGCTGGATGGGTCCTGTGGGTCCTGTCATTATCTAAGGCTCCACCTGATGATTTAACTAAATCAATAGATAAATTCTTCTGCCTGGATACATGTAGGTGTAATGCCTGCAATAATACATGCTGCGTTGTAAGAAATAGTTCTATAACCTTTAATCAAGCGTATTGCGAAAAGACGCTGAACTCTCTCTAGTAGAACTCTGTTTCTCTTCCGTTGTAAACCATCAAACCAAACTGAAACGGCATACAATAACATGGGCAGGAATGCACCAGTGTAGATAGTTTTTAACGCATCCTAAGCCCCAGTGTACTTTAGCGGCTCTGGACAAAGAGTTGACTGTCTGCAGGCATGTATCGTTTACAAGTTGAATGTGATGGTCCCAGCTGAAGTTCTGGGTGAAATAGACACCCAAATATTTCAATACATCAACTTGCTTCAATTCTTCGCCTCCTAGAGAGACTGAAATCTCTGGGATAACCTGTTTTCTGCTTACATATAACACTTGCGACTTTTCTTTATTAAAAACTATCTTGGTAGAAGAAGGGCTTCTTCTTAGGCAAGTGTTAACCTCTTCCAATATTTTAACTTCGAGAACAGTAGGACCAGCCACAACGACACAGTAATCGTCGGCAAATGCAAACGCTGAAGAGTGAACAGGGTACTTGATTTTTAGCAAGGAGTTATACAATACAATCCAGTAACCTGGTGCGGAACAGTACCCTTGGGGGCATCCTTGAGTAACTAGAGAACATTTCTCAAGATGGTTAAGAATAAGCTTTGCTACCCGTTTAGAAAAATAACTCTGTGACAGCTTGTAAAGATTTTTAGGGCAGCCAAGATCTCTAAGAGCTTTTAGTATTGCGGGCCACCATGCAGCGTCAAAGGCTCCACGGAAATCCAGAGAAATAACTGCAAAATCCCACTATATCTAAATAATCTTTAATAAAACCTTGAACTGCATAAAGAGGATCTATAGTACTAGACTGCGGTCTGAACTCGAACTGATGGGGAGATAAGAGGTCATTATATTCTAAATGATGCATCATTCTATCAATAGTAATGCGTTCAAGAATTTTTCCAGCCACCGGAAGAAGACTAATTGGTTTAAATTTAGAGGGATCATCTGAATTTTCCTTGCCGGGTTTCCCTTAAAACAACAATCTTTGAAATTTCCCAACAAGCAGGAAAAACACCTTGACGAAGACAAGAATTATAAATAGCTGTAAGAGTTTGAGGATACTGAAGGAAAATAAAAGAAATTATATGTATGTATGTGTGTATGTATGTACTCGTATGTATGTGTGTATGTTATCATCGTAGCGCCCAAGGTATTTAACCTAGAGAGTTGAAACTTGGCAGAAAAATCAGTCCTTTCCTGTAGTGGGACCGCCCGGAAAATCAACTTTTTCTGCCATCTTGAACCCAGTTTGCTGAGTCAGCAAAAATTTAAAAAATCGAAAATGGTCCTAAAAAAATTAAGGAACAAATATAAAAATAAGACCATGAAATTCCATTAATTAGTTTAAAAGTTGTTAGCGAATATAATTATTTATTAGTGCGATAATTTCGATGACGTCAAAGTTTGTTTACATCTTTTAAAATACCGCTAAACTTCAAATAATTAAATAAAATATAGTAATAGGTATTAAAAATAAGGGTTTTTTTGTAGAATGATAATAAATCAGTTGGTTTAGAACGGTCACCTATGCAAGTACTAACCACGCCCAATGCTGCTTCTTCCTGCTGCGAAGCAGCAGGAGAGGCCACTGTAGATGCCTCCTAAGTGAGGAAAAGTTTCGAGATACCCCGTACCCGATTTTTTCTGTTCATCTTGGGCCATAGAATCGGAATTTCTTTTTTGTCCCATTAAAACTGGGTCACCCTGTACTATATAGTTCCTTCTTTTAATTTTAATGTTTGGTGAAAAAACCTATATTACTTATTTTCAATTTAACTGAAATTGGCGAAACTGTGCTGGATGAGTTTTATCTTTGAAAGTTAATTGGAAATATCTTCAAAATTGTCATCAAGAAAGAGAAGGAAAAATTAAATTATACGTGTTTTTTTTTAACCGACATGAAAATATACAGCGATATGATAATGTTGCATGTCTGTATCGAAAGACTACATGTCCATACATACTTATTCTCTTCTTTTTCTATCCGCTTTTCACATTTATATTCATTTTTGTTGCTGGAGGTTCTCTCGCCTTAAAGCATTAAAATAACACATTATCACTTGTGCTATCAAAAAAAAAAAAGTTGAGTCCCAGGGATTCCCGGCTTCCAGAAGATACCTAATTTTACTTTCAAATCTTATCCTTAAAAACAAACTCGTCTCGCCTACTTTCAAATTCACTTCGGAGGCAAAAGTTTTTTCCTTCCTTTTTTTCTGTGCATGTTTAGATTTTAGAATCGAGCTAAGAGATGGGTTCCTTTTTTTCTTCCTTCAAAAATATGCATTTCTTTTTTAAAACCTCCGAAAAAATGGCTAAAGTTGGTAGTTGGAAAAGAGTGACGGGGTAAGATGGCATCCTTACCCGTATTCGATTTGTTTGAGTATTCTACTTCGGAGAAATGCATTTTTTTTAGGAGATCATCGGTAAAGAGAGATTTTAGATGACTGAAAGGGAGGGAATCTGTAATGGGTTTACCTAGTCAATAATTCATAGGTTTGTTGTGACGGGTCAGAGTTAGTCCTTGCTATTAGTTGGCCCTTGTAAATTCTCGAGCTGTCCTCACCCATCCCTCGTCCTTTGCCCTTTCGCTATCATTTATTCTCCCTTTTAAAGACCATCTTGTGAATTCCCTTCAGGTTTTAGTTGCTCTTAAGTACTTCTCTTTAAGCTTGTTTTCCCTGCGCCTGATAATTCTGAATTTTTCATTAGTTTGACAATCTAGAGAAGAGATATTACTTATGAACTTCTCTTTTTATATTGCTTATCCCTTCTTATTTTATCATAAGTAGTAGTAGTCTTGTACTTCCTACTAGGTAGGACGAACCACTTGTTCGAAACTTGCAATTAGGCCATCACTTAGGCCCTTTTTACGCCCCGTGGTGGAGAGTTACAGCTACTTCACACATCATGCATTTGTATATTGTACCTCCGAAGCGAGTATGTGGTCATTAGTAAGCTATATAAGCGTGCGTCAAAAGGTGGGGAAGAGTGCCCCATAGGGGGGTGTCCCTCACCTTGCTCCTCCTCGAACCATAGATACAAATCACATCATCACATCAGGGATCGGACCCACATCAAAGAGTGCCCCATAGGGGGTGTCCCTCATCCTGCACCGTCCGCGATTCATTGATACAATTCAGAGTATCATGACACAGGACATGGGATCGAACCCAGGAACTCGAGTTGCCTCGACTTATTGATAGCTGAGCGAGCACCTTAAGACTACTGGCTCCCCTCTCATTTTATCATAATTCTATAAGGTGGTCATTAATAGCTATTTACGTACCTAGAGCCGTAAGGGCGTTATTACAGGCCGAGGGCGAAGTTTGAGGCCGAGTGCGCTTAACGCCCGAGGTCTGTCATGATGCTTACTGCTCGTGGTGTGTACACTATTTTATCGCCCACCACATATAAACTAATTAAAAAACACCCAAACTATTTGCCGTAATCTTCAAGAACAATAAATTAATATTAAGGTTAGATCAGTACCAAAACAAACCGCAGTTATAAATACTCTGCCAATTAATGTGGCACATAGCTTCCTCGCAAAGAAAAGACCAAATTAAGAAAAAATACCTCGATAAAAATAATCAAAAAGTTGGAACTACGCGGCACTGACCCAGTAAATATTTAATAAAGTTGCAGAAGTTTAAGCATTTGCTGTAGAAACAAAGCCTCCAACAAGGACCAATACTTTATTTTATAAAAAAATATAAAACTGTAACCAAATCGTAGAAACCGCTGTATACCTAAACAGGTTTTTTTTATCCCCCCCCCCCTCAAAACTAAAAATAACACAAAACAGAATATAACAAAAATTAATCTACTATGCAAGAGCTTTTCAACGATATACATCATATTATAAAAGATAAACTTTAACATTTGTACTCCTGTCCTCTGAGGTACCAAAGTTATATTTTTAAAAGACAAACAATACAAAAGGGTATTAATTTAACTAATAAATAAATATAAATTAAAAAAACCCTAATTTAAAAAATATTTAAACCATTTAACCTACAACAAAATCATAAATCGGTACAAAAGTACATGTACAACATTTTTAAAAAATCAACAAATAAAATAGCTTTAATGTACATATCAAGGCCTTTAAATTGATATACGACACAATATTAAAAACCAAAAAAAGTGGTCACGTGACACGGCGCTCAGGAAAAAGTTTACTCTCATGTTCTCAGCAAGTAGGATGAACTAATGAAATAAAATATACTTAATTTAAAGAGCATTAGTGTGAGATTTAATCGCCGCAATCAGAAATAAAATCGGCCAACTATTATAGAATCTATGGCCATTCAAAGACAAAAATGGAAAAAAATAAAACCAAAAACTAACAAAATGATCACCATCTAAGGTACAACCGATGATGATTCGACAAAAACGCATAGGACTAAAGTTGTAGATCTTTTAAAATCAGTTACCACTTGTGCTATCCTTTTTCTAATACGACTTACCGTTTAGCTGCAATAAGCTCCCAAACCAGCTTAAAAATCAAGTCGGCCATTTTAATTTTTTTAAGGGTGGAAGGAGGGGGAAAATTGAACTTTGTATAATTATTTTGGTTCACAATATGAACGTTGCGCGTCGAATGGCGCAAACCGCAAGTCTCTAGCTCTTCTGGAAGTGGGTAAACATTAATGTCAGTCAGTGAGTCAGTGAGCCATGCGGCTATGTAGTATAAGACATATTAATTTAGTACGTTTTGAAGTGCGCAGAAGGTTGAAATCAGACAGGTGCTATCTGCAGGCTACTTTCAACAAACCATCCAAATTTTATAAAAATCAGATGATTACTTTAATAGATATAGCTGTAAATAAATGTATGTTTGTGAGCTTGTAGAAGATAAACTAATAAGCGCAGAAGGTTGAAACTTATATGGGACCAACAATGGGCTAGTTATGACCTACCTCCCAAATTTCATTAAAATTGGACGAGTAGTTTTTAAGATATGGCGGTTCGCAAAAATTGACGACAGACCGACCGACAGACCGACAGACAGACCGACAGACAGACCGACAGACAGACACGGAACCAAAAATGTTCCCTGATGTCTGAAACGGATTTCTGTCTTGGAATTTTTGAAATCGGAGACCTAAAATTTTTTCGTTCTTCAGAACGATCACATAGCTTCCGTTACCTTCGGTAAGCTCGGAAGCAAAATATTGATTGTTTACAAAGTGAACAGCTGGTGCTGAGAACTACTAGCGCTTCCTGCACGCCGCGGCCCGGCCAGGAAGCGGCCGCTTCTCGAAGTACTACTGGCCCTGTAAAGATAAAGCATGCATTTTTACAGGCCCCAGGGCTGTAAAATGGAACTTTACCGGCTGCTCAGGATAGGAATGTTTACAAGTGAGTGGCGATAAAAGATTTATTTGAAGTAATTTAATTTCGTGTTAATGAAAAGTTTGCATTTTTGTTACTCGTTGACTGACTGATCATCAAACTATAAATGACATCCAAAATAGCTAGAAATTATTTTATTTATGATTAGATGGCTCAATTCTCACACTAATGTTCTTTAAATCGAGTATTTTTGTTGAAGATAATTCTTCCTAGTTTGCACCTTTGATACTTATGGATAATATGTAATTGGATCTTTGAAGGTGAGTAAACATAACAAGTAGTTAATTTGATTTCAAATTAACTACTTGTTATGTGTACAAACCATCAAAGATCCAATTACATATTATCGAGTTTTCTTTTTTTTTAATTTTATCTATTTGCTGAGAACCTAAGAGAAAACTTTNCGCAGAAGGATGAAACTTATATGGGACCAACAATGGGCTAGTTATGACCTACCTCCCAAATTTCATTAAAATTGGACGAGTAGTTTTTAAGATATGGCGGTTCGCAAAATTTGACGACAGACCGACCGACAGACAGACACGGAACCAAAAATGTTCCCTGATGTCCGAAACGGATTTCTGTCTTGGAATTTTTGAAATCGGAGAAGAACGAAAATTTTTTCGTTCTTCAGAACGATCACATAGCTTCCGTTACCTTCGGTAAGCTCGGAAGCAACATATTGATTGTTTACAAAGTGAACAGCTGGTGCTGAGAACTACTAGCGCTTCCTGCACGCCGCGCCGCGGCCCGGCCAGGAAGCGGCCGCTTCTCGAAGTACTACTGACCCTGTAAAGATAAAGCATGCATTTTTACAGGCCCCAGGGCTGTAAAATGGAACTTTACCGGCTGCTCAGGATAGGAATGTTTACAAGTGGTGGGCGATAAAAGATTTATTTGAAGTGATTTAATTTCGTGTTAATGAAAAGTTTGCATTTTTGTTACTCATTGACTGACCATCAAACTATAAATGACATCCAAAATAGCTAGAAATTATTTTATTTATGATTAGATGGCTCAATTCTCACTCTAATGTTCTTTAAATCGAGTATTTTTGTTGAAGATAATTCTTCCTAGTTTGCACCTTTGATACTTATGGATAATATGTAATTGGGTCTTTGAAGGTGAGTAAACATAACAAGTAGTTAATTTGATTTCAAATTAACTACTTGTTATGTGTACTCACCATCAAAGATCCAATTACATATTATCGAGTTTTCTTTTTTTTTAATTTTATCTATTTGCTGAGAACCTAAGAGAAAACTTTTTCTCGAATGCCATGTCACGTGAACACTTTTATTTTTTAAAAATTTGGTACATGTACATTGTCCTAATTTGTATCATATAATAATTATAGGTAATATAATAAATGGAAAATACTCAATAATGTATACCCTCGTTATTCTTCATTAGTTTAGTGTATAGGAAAAGTAAAGGTGCTTTGTTCCCTCCAGTGTCTCAAAAAAAAATGTAGATATAACTAATTTAATTTGACTTTTTTGAGAAGTGTTTTTCTTCTGAGTCTCCCCCTTACCAGTACACATTATACTGATGATTTCTGAATGATTCATAAAACAGCCTTGGTCGCAATGTAGATAGTGTTAAGCAATAGAAAATTAACCCCTTTGTGCTGCTAATTGCCTGCTGCTAAGTCAGAAAATGTTTTATTGAGAAAATGAGAATTTAAACGTGTAGAGTGAATGTTGAACTAATATGGGTACAGGGAAGAAGTTTGTATTTCTGGTATAGTTTGTAATGAACTCTAATTTAAAATTAATTTGATATTTCTAAGTACCTTTAATATGATAATATGAATATATTGCAGTAAAGGATGGTACGGCTGTGCTCAACATGGTGGGGCCACTGCCTTGCCGCTAGAAGTCAACTTTGAGGCTCTCCGCTTTTCAAAAGACAAATATCAAAGGCTTAATTTCTTAACAGTGTCCTAAGCTATGTATTCAAAATTTCAGAAGTTCATCACCAGAACCCCCACATTTAGAGCTGAAATTAATTTCTTAATTTACTCTTACGGATAGGTAAATGATGTTTGTAAACTTGTAGGTATACCAAATTTCATCAAAATAAGACACACTTAGACTTAGGTACTTAAAGTAACAGAGTAGAAGGATTTTATCTCACCTTCACACCTCAACATTAGGGTTTATGACCATTTAACTGGTTCCTCAATTATGCTGTTATTTTCAAAGAATTTTAGTTTCTATTTCATTAGGATTTAAAGTCGGAAAAATTATGCCAACGCTATTTTTGTTTTACCCTATTATGTCTACGAAGTCCATAATTGTATTTGATTTTGGGAAAACGATTACAAAACTTCTTCTCTTAAGCTTCGGAATAAAGGAAATCACTAAGCGATGACTCGACGACATTAACCTATAGACTGTTACAATATCAGATTGATTTAAGTCCTTTAAATCAACCTTGCGGCTGATTGGCCACTTTGATCCAATCTCACGATCGTTTGAAGACTCCTCTTGCATTGATGGCGGTAGTCTGATCAAATTTAACGGATTACCGGATGACTAGACACTCATATTACTCCTAGACTTAGCTCACGCACTCCGTTATAATACATTAAGACAATCGCCGACATACATTCAAAATTATTTGTTTAAAGTAGATTATCTTTTTTTTTTGTTTATTTTAAAATTTAATCTTGAAACTATTACCAGTGAATAATGCTTTCATCTGTTCGACCTAGGTTAATAACAGATAATATTAGATTTAACAACAGCTGCTTAACTGCTTCTATAATGTTTAAGTTAGTTTAAGATATAATAGACAATAGATTAAATTAATACCTTAGCTAGGATTCACCTGGCGTCTCAAGTCTGGGTTTAACGACCTTATTATTCTTAAATCATTTCTCATACGTTGAAACAAATGCTAACAGAATTGATTCTGTAAAGAAAGGCAGACAAATGGTATCCTTGGTCGTACAACACTTTTGTTGCGGAATAAATAATTGGTCGGATCTTCTTTCAAGGTTTGGTGAATAAAAAAATAAATAAAATCCGTCAAGTACTTGCCAGCAAGGTATTAAAAGGGTCTCTTCGGTCATAAGAATTCATTATAATTATTATTTTTTTTTTTTAACCAAAAATATGTATTTTTCACTTTTAAAAATCAAGGTGTGCATGTATAATATTATTATCCTTTACTATATTCGCTATGCACTTATTGAATTCTTTTAGGGGTAAAATGGCCGCCATTTTGGAAACAATATATTTTTGTAATCTACATTTCGATACCTTTGAAATGATACCCAACTTGGAAATTACAAGAAATATAAAATATTGTGATCTATTTGCAATTGATCGCAGATCGCAAAAATTTGGAGTTTTTAAGTTCGCAATATGTTTCCTGTTTTTAGGCAAAAAAGATTAACTTATATACCAAATTTCAAGTCTATAGCTTCAGTAGGTCGGGAGATATACTCCAAGATGCGACGGACGGACGGACGAACTACCGCAAATGCATAAGGGTTTCTAGGACGACCTCGAAATTCTAAAAAGATACTAGATTGCAGATATAGATTTATCATTTCAAGAAAAATATTATTTTATAAACTACCTTGTTACTATCGAAATTTTATGGAATTAACTCATAATAAATAAAACATAATATTTTAAAGACTACCATTTTTTAGGGTTTCGTTGGTAAAACCAAAAAAAAGAAACCCTTATAGTTTTGTTCCTGTGTCCGTCTGTCACTCTGTACGGTTCCAATAACTTTTGAACCAAAAGAGATAAAAACATGAAACTTTCCAGCATAAAAGATCGTTTTGACGCGCACACAGGAAAAATATTGAGAACTCAACAAAATCAGCTGTTCTAATTCAAAATGGTGGATAATTCACATCGCGAGAAAAAAATATTTTTTTACAATCTTGAGTGGGGTATCAAATGAAAGGTATTTAAGAGTAGATTACAAATATATATACCACTTAGGGTTAGTGTTTAATTTTCGGCGCCA
>KZ651102.1:1100158-1115592 GCA_001010745.2 Gerris buenoi | reverse complement strand
ATTGATACCTTAATTCATGTAGAAAAAAAAAAAATAAATAAATAATAATAATAATAAAAAAAAAATAAATAAATAAATAAATGTTTGTCTCGTCGAATACGAGTAGATAAAGTTACAATTTTTCCCCGTTCTCAAGTACCTATTTTAATTTTAAAGCACACGTTTACGCGAGGTTGCGCGCGAATGCTTGGGCTGAGAACGTTGTCTACGTCCTGAGCATTGGTACAATAAACATGTGTACCAAATTTCATCAAAATCGGCCAACTTTTACTCAAGTTATCGTCGTATGTTTCAGACACTCAGACACGGAGCATATTTCGTTGAATGTATAGGAAGCTCGCTACGCTCGCTTCAATTATATGTTCCTTCTGGAATAGCTAGAAACTTAAAATTTGGCACACTTTTCGCTATAGCTGTGCAACTAACGGGAAAAGTTCAAAAAATAGATCATTTTCATTTTTAACCCTGACAAATTAAAAATGTCGAATCAAAAAATTTATTTTAATAGGCATCAATCTACATTGTAGCCAAGTCTGCTCTTTCATTCCTACTTTTTTGCGCAACACTGCTCTTTCATTTTAGTGGGTCTAAAATTTGCTCCCTTTTCACTGTTATGGTTTGGTAGGAATATTATATACTTTTGCTTCCAAGGTAAAAGAAGCTATATGATCTTCTTTATGTCTCTGGTTTCAAAAATTCCAATACAGAAATTCGTTTCAGTTCAGACATCAGAACATATTTGGTTCCCTGTGGTTTTGTCTGTCTGACGGGGCTGTCTGACACCCTAAAAACTACTCGTCTGATTTTATTGAAATTTGGATGGTAGGTCATAATTAGTCCATGGTTTTTTATATAAGTTTAACAATCTGCGCCCATTAGTCTCATTCAAATACGCAAAAGCATATATTTATTTACACCTATATCTTCAAACGTACTCATCTAATTTTTATGAAATTTGGGTGGTTTGTCCAAAATAGCCCGTATTCTGCTCCAAATTAATTTCAACCGTCTATGTTCTTTAAATCTTGCTAAACTGATACCTTAATTCATGTAAAACATGAAAAAAATATGACAGATTTAATAAAAGTGAGAAAATTAAATTTTTATCAGGTTTATCTGTTTATTATTTTAAAATTATTAGATCTACTTTATTTTTATAATTTATTTATATTCATTATTTCATATTATTTTCTTGTTTTGTTAAATTTACCCAATTATCCAATATCCTTCTCCATTCTAATTTATCTTTGGCATTCTTTTCCACGTCTCACTGACACATTTCTTTATCTCATTGTCCTATTTCATAGAAGGTCTTCTTTTTTTCTTTTCTTCAGATTCCTCCGGTAGCATTGCAGTATTGTTCTACTCCATCTTTTACCTTTGGGTCTGATAAGGTGGCCAGCCCATTTCCATTTCCTTCTCGTAGTTGATTTTCCTGTCTTCCATGTCTGTTACATTCCTTTGCCGCTAGTTCGATTTTTTCTCTTCTATAAATTTTAAACGTACTACGTTCCATGCGCCATGTAGCTACTCTCAATTTATCTAGATATTTTGCTACCAGCCCCGAGGAATAGCAACGCCTAGCCTTTGCTCAGTGGAGACGGGGTGGGCCGTATGAATTAACTGAGGCTTAATTAATAAATAAATGAATTGTTACCTGATAGTAAAGGGCGCCACGTTATTTCTTCTAATTCCAATAACTTGGATGGGTGAAACAACGAAAGCCCACTCCAAATATTTTAATGTAGGTGAATAAAATGAAAGTCCAACATTTTAGGTTAAGATGCTTATATTAAAAGAAAAGTTAATTCCACTCAGAAGAAAATATAATTTTATAACACATAAAAATAGTCTTGAAAAAAAAAAAAAAAAACTTAAGAGCACCAGCTAAAAAAAGTTAATGATCAAAATCAAAAAAACTAAGTGACTCGCCACCGAGCATATGGTCACTCCACTCTATATATAAAAAAAAGAAAATCACTTCAATACTCCATCAACTATACTGACTATACCCACTACTGACTCCCTCTCTCTCTCAAACCACATCTCCTAGTCTCAGGCGTCCCCTCAACTAATCGATCTACAAACACTGGGCAACTCTATCGATCGATGCGTCCATCAATCGATAGTGTAACCCACAATGTAGCGGGCAATTCAAAAATTGAACCGTTACAATTTCTTTGCAAATATCCACATTTTACAGACATATAACTCATTTTCTTCGAAATCTCCACGTTCGAGCTTCTAATTGATTGTAAGCTCTCTTGCCATTCTAATCTTTGTAGATTAGTTGGGTCGTTAGAAAAATTTAAACGACTCAAATTCGATATTTCGATCCCTCCTTGGATCATTCTCAAGCTAAAATCATAGTTTATTTCAAAATTACACTTTACCAAATATATTAAATGTACAATACAAAATGAAAATTTAATTTCAAGTATTAACAATGATAACTTGCATCAATTACACAATTTTTTAACAATATTTCAGACATACATTTTTCTACTTCTTTCGTTTTCGTACATTAATCGTCATTTGTTTGGTTTTCTGCAAATTTATTTTTAACCCTTTTTTCTTGGGATCTAATGTCAAATCCTGAATAATTTCTTCGATTTCTTCTTCCAATTTTCTTATGAGAAATGCATAAAATTCAACGTTTGTTTTATTAAAACTCTTGCCGTTTATCTTGATGCCACTTCTCTCAATTCAACCTTTTAAATACATTCTCAAGGGCTGCAGTAAACAGTTTTGCTAAGGGAATGTCCCAATGTCCTCTTGCCCAAATGCTCACCCTATTTGGTCGATCTTTAACTCATTTTATAATTCTATTTTCATCTTAGCATTTCTGTAGATGCCTTCAAGGATTTCAGTTTATGCTTTTACAATATTGTTCTCTTTCAATCATTCCATAATTGAATTAATACAGCACTATCAAATTCTTTCTCAAAATCTACAAAGCAAGTAAGCAACGCAGGAAGAAATGTTTTAATCTTTAAGGATTCGTTAATATAATGTTTTCAATTTGACATTAAAAAATCTATGTAGGGTAATCTTCTAGGAAGTCAGCTTGAGAATGACCCAAGGAGGGGTCGAAATATCGCAAATGGGAGCGTTTTAATTTTTCCTTTTGACCAAAAATCAACTATTAAACAATACAAGGAAACAACTACTTTACTTACTAATCTTTAAGGTTTATCTTGAAGTTGTTTAGTCACAATGATGGCGTAATTTGTCAAAATATTTTTCTTAAATCCAAATTGGTCTTTTGGGAAGTCGTGGATGTGATTACTCATTCTTCTAGTTATCGCTTCTTCTAGTTAACGCTTTTTCTTAATTCCTACAAAAACAACCTTTTTTACAATTTTCACTACTTTTGCTATGTATGTATTATGTATATCTTTGATTATTATTTTTTCTTATTACTTATGAATTTACTTTTAAGTTTTATTAGTTATTTCAAGTATATAGTTTATGTAAATAATAAAACAATACAGTTAATTGAATATTGCTTTTTAGACCTAATATTTTGTAATTTTCTAGAAATAATCGCTAACTTTTATCTATTTTTTTAAATTTCATTTCTCAAATCACTTAAAATTTTTGGCTTAACCTGCAAATTTTCAAAAAACATTTTCCGTAGATTCGCTTCGAGGTTGTGTTCGGGGTTGTGAGTACAATGTTTCAAAAATTTATTTTTCACTGCTATGATATTCTAAGGATTCCGTACTAGATAATCTTTCGAAGCTATGAAATCAATTCTAGAACAGTTTTGGCTGATGCCATTTATTGGACCATTGATATAAATAACTTTAATTGGTTTCTGTATACACAAATAGGAATTACCGTAATAATTCGTTTTCTAGGAATGGCCTTACACATTAGAAAAAACTCTTTTAAAAAGAAAAAAAAAATACACATTTTGCTTAAAATTGTTCTTTTAATAAATAAAATAGTTTTATATGGTATACATTTTAGTAGTTAGAGAGGAAAGTGGAAATTTTTACGACCAGAAGTTAAGCTTTATATCGCAGATAGATTTATCTTGTCTAGATTATAGTATATGAAGTTTAAAAGGAAGATAGTAAACGAACTCATGATTTACTGCAGACTCTCCTTCTTCGTGTTGGAACAGTGGGAAATGCAAGATGTTGCCTTTACGTCGAGGTGGGAGTCGCTAATTGAGAGACTAATGTGAGAACTTGCTGGCTTTGGCCATTCAGGATCTAACCTAGGCAGGATTTCCTCGAGCAGGACTCACTCAAGACATCCTGCGGCTTGAGTAAGGAAATGGACCTGCCAAGGTTTTCCCATGGATCCCCAGAGACTTAAGACTCCTGAAGGAGTCTTCCCTCCTCTTGCTTAGTTAATGGCAGGCAGACTTCCTTTCCCTGCCGCAACCAGAGCTCTCTCCGCTTCGCTTACTCTATGTTCCACAGAGCTCTACTAATACTAATGTCTTTAATATCTTTCACTGTTCCTTTTAAAAACTTTACCTTGTAATTCTTTTATTTTCATTCAAAATAGTTCATTCATATCTTTTCTATCTATTTATTTGATCCTATTGCTTCCGAGCTTACCGAAGGTAACGTAAGCAATGTGATCGTTCCGATAAACATTAAAAAAATCCAAGACAGAAAAATTTTAGTCCCTCGTCTGTCTGTATACAGGGTGTCCCAGCTAATATGGAACAGCGATATATCTCCGGAACCATGATATATAGAAATATGCTGTTTTCAGGGTTCGATAAAGGCTAAAAAGGCGCTTCTAGAACATATGCTGAACATTTTCTGTGTGCAGCGAAAGCGTGTGCAGCAAAAATAAACAAATAGTGAATAGGAAGCCATATTTTTAATACTGGATTTGGATTCTATGGCTAAAAATAAGACTTTTTTACTCTTGGAAATTTTTCGCTCCAATCATTAGTTTGCCGTCTGGAGAGCCCTGAATGTGTTGAAATTGAAACTTTAAGTCCATTTTACAGCTAAACTAATAAATTTAGGAAAAAAAATCAAGACACAAAAAATTCTTATTTTTAGCCATAGAATGCAAATCCATTCTTAAAAAGATGCATTATTGATTTTTTTCACATTTTGAGCCCTGCTGAACACCTTTTTTAGGCAAAAAAAAGTTACGCATAAGGAATGAATTTTTGATTTGTTTTGGATTCTATGGCTAAAAATAATCATTTTTTGTCACTTGATTTTTTTTCCTAAATTTATTAGTTTAGCTGTAAAATGGACTTAAAGTTTAAATTTTATCAAGTTTAGGGCTCTCTAGACGGTAAACTAACGATCGGAGCGAAGAAATCCCAAGAGTAAAAAAGTCTTATTTTTAGCCATAGAATCCAAATCCAGTCTTAAAAATATGGCTTCCTATTCATTTTTTGTTTATTTTGTTTGCTGCACACGCTTGTGCTGCACACAGAAAATGTTCAGCATTATTTCTAGAAGCGCCTTTTTAGCCTTTATCGAACCCTGAAAACCGCATCTTTTTATCTAGCATGGTTCCTGAGATATTTCGCTGTTCCATATTAGCTGGAACACCCTGTATATGTCGTACTGTCTAACCGACATCTTGAAAACTACTCGTCCTATTTTAATTTAAAAAATTGTTGGTGTGGTAGGTAATTTTTACTCATTTACTCCATTGTTTGAAACTTATTTTTTCCAAATAAGGTTACCTTCTGAGCCCAATCTTTGTGGCCAATCTTTGTGGGTTTTTTATTAACCCTTGCATCCTTACAAGTACTTATATGAACTTGATATTATATTAGGATGATACGTCGAATTTAGCCCACATATGGAATAATGTCAACCATCTGCGCCCCTTAAATTTTGCTTAAATGTTACTTTTATTTGTCTATAATATATGGTCAATTCTATTTAGTTTTTTTTTCTCTCGTCGCCATTTTTTTGATGTCTAACGAACTTGTCAAAATCGGTCTCACAGTGACTGTGGACCGCGGTATGCAAAATAAATTAATTGAAAATTGCGTCTACTGCTTTGATCACGGTGTCTTTGAATGTAGATGAACTTGCATTACAAATGCCTCATATTTTTTTTTTTTTTTTTCTTCCTCGCAACCTCATCGCTACCTGGTACAGTACAAAACAATCAAAAATTTTTAAATCGAATGTTCTTTTTTTTCGTGAAGGACTGCATTGCGATGTAATAAGACTCTTCGACTTTTCACACCCGACATGCACTGTTCCAGCGTCAACACTAGTTAAATGCCCTATATGTTCATCACCCCTTTTAAAACTTTTTTCCTTCTTTATTTTGCATACCGCGGTCCACAGTCACTGTGAGACCGATTTTGACAAGTTCGTTACACATCAAAAAATGTTTCTCCATTACGCTTGTCGCACTAACAATAACCTTTGTAAAATATAAAACACTAGAAACAGTGACGGCGGTAAGATATTGGGGGCCTCCCCGCAAACTTTTAGTAGGGCCCCTCTATTTCCCTTCCAGGAGCCGCCAGAACCCCGGGGCCCCCCGCGCCGCGGGGCACGTTATCGCCGCCACTGCCTAGAAACGAATATTTTTAAATTATGTCCACACAAACTTGAAATGTCGCTTGCAGGTGTAGAATAACGTCCTCACCGTGCTGCCTCGAGGAAAAGCCAAACTTATTGATCGTTGATACGCATTTTGCAGAAACTTCGGAGCTCTTTATTACATAAACGGTTCGTTGTACGTAAAAAATGAACATAACAATTCTTGTGAGGAATTTTATATTCTTCATTTTTGATTTGATCACAAATTTGTGTCCGAGCCAGAGGAAACGAGATATTCACAAAAATACGAAAAAAAGTCATGCAAAAACAAACACTATGCAAGTTACAATAAGCTAGGTTTTTGGTAAACCGTTCGTTTTACGTAAAAATTAATTTGACCTTTTCTGTTGGGAATTTTATAATCTTTAATTTTGATCTGAACCTTATTTTGTCTCCGAGCTATAGGAAGCGAGATATTCGTAAAAATACGTAAAAAGTGATACGGCGACGGATATTAAATATTCATAGATATTCTTCGCCCTATAATCCGTAAACCGTCCATTGTACGTAATAAACGAATAGAACTTTTTTTGTGGGACATTTAATTTTTATAACCACCTAGATTGGTGTCCGAGCCATTGAAAACGAGCTATTCACAAATAACCGAATTTGTTGACCTTTGCCCTTGAATAACTTTTAACGCGACAACGATCTCGTTGCCGATTTTGTATATGTTGTTTAGAAGGTCAAAATGAAGCGATCAAAGAAAAAAAAATGGCTTCTATTTTTTTGGAACAGAAGCTATATTTTTGACTAAAATAACTGGACTAAATATGATTCCGCTCTCTGACGTTTATCAGCTTACGCTTACCTATTATTCCGCTACAACTTCATAAGAAATCAACCCGCCATAGTCCATTTAAGTCCATTTTATATACAATTTTGCTAACGCGCAAGTTGGAGAACGTGCCGGATAATATTTAATGTCTCCCGTTATATCCAACAATTTAAAAAGAAATTCTGATTTAACAAAAATAATAGTGGGTGAAATTAAATAAATTAAACTGTAATAGTTTTTAAAACATTATTTAAGTACGTAATAAGACGTGAATAAGCTAATATGCCCTACTAATTGGGATACTATTTTCTAGTCGTTCAATATACTAAATTTTAATTAAATAGAGTTGAAAGCGCAATAATGGCTCTGAAACCATAAAAACACATTGCAGATAACAAGTAAAAATTAACTAGTTTTTTTTCTTTTTATTACTGGTCTTTGTATTACTTTTATTACTTTATTACTTATATTCTTTTTTATTACTTTGCTTTGTAAGTTTCATCGCACGTTTCAGTTACCCCAATTTTGAACCACTTCCCGTCTTTCAATCTTCCCCAAATTTTGCACATAGAAACAATTTAAGTTAAAAAATACAGAAACCAAAAAAATTGTCTTAAATTACTTCTTGAAGCAATAGGTGTTAAATAAATGTATGTTTGTGTGCATGTGGAAAAGAAACAAATGAGCGCCGAAGATTTAAACTTATATGGGACCAACAATGAGCTAATTACTATTGACCTGCGATACGAATTTCATAATATATGTTGGTTCGCAAAAATTGAGTGACTGGCATACACACAGATACGGAGCAAAACATTTTTCCTGATGTTTGAATTGGATTTCTGCACGGGATCACAAAGCTTCCGTTACTTTCGTTAAGCTCGGAAGCAAACATTTTTTAAAGTTGAATAAATTTGCTAACATTTGAGCCCTCGTTGGGATCTGTATATCCAATACGTTCTGAGATAATGTTTTGCAATGGGTATATCGCTATAAAGCGCACTAAACGTACACTTCACTACACAAACACTTCTGCTTGTAGCAAGTTAACACTTCTGTTCTGTAGCAATCCTGGTTTCTTAATATTGGCTTAGGTCCTTAGAGACAAAATCAAATTAAAACTCCATGACCTTTTTGTGTCTATTTTGACTGGAATAAATTATGTTAATTTAAATGGCAATGGATTAAACTTGTATAAGCTTAAATTTAATATTAAGTTGGACAAAATGTTTTTTGTTGAAATTGTATATTCCTCTAAATATGTATATTGTATGAGTAATTTTACATTTTTTACAAAATATCAAAAACACCAGTGATACTTTAATGAACTAATTCTTAGATTTGTTTGGAATCATTTGTATAATTGTATTTTCATTGAATAAAGCCTCGGAGCTGTAGAGTTTCAAATGAAGGATCAACTCTTAGAAAAAACTTTTTCCTTAACAACTTTCCTTTTATTTTATCTCATGTTTTTAATTTTTTCTTTAATATTTAATTGTCTTTAAAATTTTTAATTGTCTTTTTTTATATTAAAGTAAACTGATCTTTCGTCGTTTAAATTTATTTATATTAAATACTAGCTGGATACCCGTGCTTCGCTACGGAGTGTTATCTTAATTTGATAAGTTTATAAACTACCATGAAGAAACATTTAAACTATTTTACTATGCGAGAAAATATAGATCCTATCCCTCCCACTTATTTCTATACCCCCTCCTCTTTGATAAGATAATTTGCAAATATCCCAAATTCACCCCCCTTCTAAATGGAAATATGATAAAACTATATAGTAAAGTGGTCGGATAACCCCTGTCCTGTAATGGCCTGAGCAGTCAAACGGGACTAAAACCCCAAAGAAAAAAAAAAAAAAAACTATACATAACAACAATTACTGTACAATTAAAAAGCTTTTTAAAAATATGCATCATGAAGGGTATCAAGTACTTTGACATTTCTACCCCGTACCTCTATGTACCAAACTTTTATTTTCGTATGCCAAATTTCATCGAAATCGGCCCACTTGTTTAGGCTTAACGTATTTGCACAAACGACTGATGGCGCACTACCGACGATTTCTTTATAAGCAGCAGTTTTTCGGCCTCTGGAGGCTTCAAACGTGTAAATCTATCAAAATCGAATTTTCTCCTCATCACAATACTTATAAGAATAGGTACCACTATACGTATATAATATGAAAGTAAAACATTTTAACTAAGTTAAACATAATCGAACGCAGACATCTGGAAATAAAATTTAAATAACCTCTAGATTGTGTTATTTATCTGTAACCCCAGCATTATGATAAGGTTTTTTTATGTTTAGGGTTAACAAAAATAAAAAAAATATATTTAACATGCACTGTCACATTGTTTAGTCCAATGCTTTGCTTTTTAAAATGCTGCTCATAATGCTTCACTAGGCAGGGTATTATAAATCCAATTTGTTTTTGGAAATGCGTAGAGTGTGAAACAGTACAGTGGCTGTATGGCGTAGGGGTGTTGTTACAAGAGCCCGCTTGTTTGGTCGCTGTCACAGTTCCCTAACACGAAGCAAGGTTTTTATCTTATATGGAGTTGTTATAGGTTTTATTTTGCCAGCGTCTCCTAGTTAGGAGGCAGGAAATTCCTCCTCTATAGGATATTGGTGTGGAGAGAGTATAGAGAGCGCAGGCATTTTGCTCTAGACGAGCCTCTGAGCCGGCCTTACTAAGCCAAAGCTGCTTTTCTCATCTCGCAGACCCACCACCGCTTCACCCCGAGTTTTTCTCCTGTCTTCTAACTCGGCTATATCTATAGAAGATTTGCTCGAAGCTCTTAGTACCGGGTCTAGGGGACGCCACCTTACCTTCCTCCACCTTCAAGACGAGATTGCTTTCCTATTTTTCACTATAAGACTACTTAGGAAAGGATTTTCTCCTCTTTCCGACGAACCGAGGAGGAAACGATTTTGAAATTCAACAAGCGAGATGGAATGGAAAAACCCGACTGAATTAGATAAGAGCCTTTGTTTTTTACGGGGATTTAAACTCGGCACCTGTTTATAAAAGTTGTATCTCAGATTTAAACTGGATATTATTATAGATAATTTAGTTGTTTATGATGATGCACTAAGCTGATATCACGAACCTTTATCTAGAAACTATTTCTTGTAACGATACTCTTCCTACCTCATTACATTTTTATGTTTACATTCTGTTACACTACTTTAAGGTATTTAGTATAATATATTTTAGCTACGTTTTACAGCTCTCTTGTTACCGGGCGATGTTGTACTTATCTTCTGTGAGGGTCAGAGGATACTCGTATCCTTAAGGGTTTCCCCGCCTTTCTATCTTTAGCTCGGCACGGTATATTGAAGAGGTATCACTCCAAGTGGATTTGATGTCCGAGGTATTTTTCCCTTGCATCTGGTCTACAGGGCTTTTCTAAAATATCTTTGCCTTTTAGGGAAACCAACAATATAAGTTGGAGCTTTTAACTTTTGATTCCAGTCCTATAGTCGTGATGGTGGTGTTCTTCACTACCATCTATTCTTCTATTCTTTTTGTCATCTTTCATATGTATTTAACTCCTGTAAATTGGATCCAGCTCTTTTTTTTATTTATTTATTTATTTTTTTTTTTTTTATGGCCGAATATTGGCAACTATAAATCAGTGTTGACATGAAAAACGTCTTTAAACAGTATCTTTATCCCTTTATTTTAATGCTAACAACATTACGTAACTTTATTATTCTTATTGACTTTAGCTTTGCAGCCTTTAATCATCGTATCCAAGAATCTGCCTTGAACTGGAGTCATTGTTCTTGAGCTATTGTATAAAATTATTAAAACGAGCTTCTTACTTTAACGAAAAAATGCACCCTGTCTGTCCTTTAGTTATTTTATAGGCCCCTTGCACGATCAAACATTTTGCGCAAACCTGATGTCGGGCAAATTTAGGCCATATACGTCAAACATCATGTTTTCGCAAACATCAAGCAGCCCTATACACGGTCAAAATGTTTACGCGAACATTTTGACTTTGTATGGGGGCCTTAAGTCTGTAACTATTTTTTAATATTTATTGCATTACGCTCGTTTCGATTATTATAAAGTAACGCGATGCTGTCATTTCGTTGTTGATAATTTTATGAATAGTCTATCACCAATGCTCGTGCACTTTTTAAAATAAGAATAAGTCTAAAACGTGAACTAATAAACTTTTCGTACTATTGAAAAAAAGGAGAATTGAAGTGAAATATTAAATGTTGGAATTGAGTATTGTGGGATTATTTTCTTGATGTGCCATTAGAAGAGATTGGATTGGATAGGTGGGGGAGAGGCTTGTATTCTAACTGTCGGAAGCAGACAAGAGGCTTCACGGGACTTGGTTTTGGATTCTGTCACTAGGTCGGATCCAGGGTGGAAATGTCGAGCCTTCCATAACATTCATGGAGCTATGTTCCCCTCGCCCTCATCCCAACCTTAACCGAGACCAAGATTTCCATTCGAGGCTGTGATTTTCGGAATTTCCGGGGGTTGATTCCTGGGTTGGAATGACATGTACAGTAATCTACGCTATATTTTCTCTTATTGTACCACCTCTCTCTCCTTCTTCACCCTCTAACAGTCAACGAATTTTCAATATCAATCAGATAAACTCTTCACAAACTCTTGATATTAACTATCACTGATATGAAATAAAAGTTTAACTCTGAAATTATTTATTATACATTTTTTTATTGGACTATTAACGAATAGTCCAGATTAAAAAAAAAATCTAATCTCTAAGTAAAAATATTACTACGGTTAAAATTGCTTCTGCTTCAGTTAAAATTTGAGCTTATTTTATACGTATGTATATTTTGTCTTATGAATTATATTATTTTTTTTATTTTTTTATAATCAATTCTAGCAAGAGTTTTTTAGTATGTAGAAAATTAAAGGAAGTCACATTTAGTTATCAAAGTAATAGATGATGGTAGAATAGTATTTATTTGGCTTGAAATGTATTACTATTATCTTTGTGGAATCCATGGGATCACCGCAGAAAACTGGTAATGCTATTAGTATTGGAAGTAAAACATCAGGATGTGCAATCATCGGGGCATTTATTATTAACATTTTAAAATAATTATGAATGTATTAGCCTATTTCACTTTTTACTAAAACATTGTTGGATATCCTTTAAGCTAGAAATTAAACTTATAGACATATATATTCAAAATTTTAAATAATATATGTCAGGTTGCTGCTCGATCTTCAAATGGATCGTTAATATTTTACTCAGTCTGGTTAAGGTGGTCGGCAAGTTGAAATTAAATCGACCGGTCCGAAAATGGTTACTGAGGAGTTATATTTCAGTTACACTGTGTAGGAATGTTTGTAGAGGAGGATATTAGCCGTGGCGGAGTGGTTCGATTAGTAGAACGATAAGTGAAGTTATGTTAAGTTTAATGTTCAGCCAAAACGTTGTATAATTTAGTGACCCCCCTCCTCCCAATACTAGGCGAAGACCACTTTGCTGGAGCTCAGTTCACCGCCTCTGGGATCTTGTTCATTAGTTTTGTCGAGGGAGGAGTTGGTTGGAGAGTTTGACGTTTAGTTTCTCTAGGAAGTAGTACGTTGAGAAGGGAAAAGTTGGAGCCTGGAGAGGAGTAAGCCGGAGTAAGCAACGTCGTAACTTAACGCGGTACTGGCAGAGGATACTGGAAAGGGATAGTTGAAACTAGATGCCCCACGGCCATCTGTCACTTGCACTCGACACCGTCCACTGGAAACCGACCTCTCCAGCTATTCTCCTGTTCCGTTTTCGAGATGCAAGAGGGCTTTCCATGCCATTCCACGGAGCCAATGGACGCCATCAGTTATCCCTCTATAAGTGAGAGAGGATCACTTGGAAAACTTGTACACCCTAATCAAATTAATTTTACCAAACATTGCCCTCAAGACTTCCTCTCTTCTGACACTGCGAATTGCTAATGCTAAAATTATCATGCCACAGACTGAGATAATTCAGAGTGAACATTTTAACCAAAGACGGGTTTGTGCTCTCTATTTAGGCAATAAAATTTATAAGGTAGGTACTCCCTATCCTTTTCCAACTAAGTTCCCTGTCATAAGATTTATATGTTTTAAGAAAGAAACAGCTGTTTGTATTATCCCCTTTATAATTGATAAAATTTAACAAATGACAAACATTCTTTTTGGTGGACAATGTGATTTTCATGATCCTGAGTACTAACTTAGTCAGTAGACAAAAAATCAAGTCGATAATAGTTCGTCACTTAATATGTCAGTTAGTCAAATATTATTCCAAATCAAAGAAGCCTTCTATTAAGTGACGGACTGCCATCAACTTGATTTTCGGTCTACTGACTGAAGTTAGTACTCAGGATCATGAAAATCACATATCCACCAAAAAGGGTGGGACATGGCTGCTCTCCCCCTGTTTGTTTTTTCAAATACCTATTGCCAAGCTATGTCCCGCAGACGAACTTAGCCAACCAAATATTTTTAAAAGGCACTAAAACATTTACTTAAACACAAAATTCTAGCTTGATGTTAGTGAGACACTTTTTTGCACGCTATCTCCTGGACTACAAAATTGTTGAAACTTTGAAGACCACGCGAACAAGTTTCTTTTTCCCGTAAGAAAAAAGCTTAAACTTAAAAATTTATGAATTTGTGGTAACTCCATTTAGTGTTTTTTTTTTCTAAAACATTTTGTTAATAAAATTATTGATTTGGCTGAAGATCTACTAGTCCACCCATCCTCTTGTTGTTCATTAAATATTGGTTGTGAACGGATTGTCTGTTTCCTTTTGGTGAAGCATCCAAAATTTAATTCACATTTTCCCTATGACATTTTAAGAATCAACATTTATTGAGTCATAAATATTTTCAAAAATTCCCTGCTCTATTTAATTGCAAGACAACACGATCTCGTAAACGAACGTGCGTTACGTGATGCGGATATTTAGGAAGCCGATATTAAGGCAATGGAGGTTTTTTTTTGGTTTTTTTTTTGGAAACCGTCACAGTCTTCTTTGTGACCGGATTAGAAGTTGAAATCACTGATGGAGAAGGTACTCGGTTTAATATAACCAGATTATAAACTATGACTTAAGGAAAAGCGTTAGAAAGTGGTTGCGGAAATCAATAAAGAAATCCGATTAAATTTAAGGAACACTAATAAGAATAAAAACCTTGTGCTTCCAATCAAGACATGTTAGGTGATAGAGAACACGAAGATTCAGGTATAGAGTCAAGTGTTAATACCCAGGCGATCAGGATAAACAGATTCATGGATGTAATCGACAGAGGACTCAATCGTTCGATTTGAGCGTTGCGATGCAGCGAACAGGAGGTATTAATATGAGACCAGAACCTTCGACGTTAATCGGTGGCATTGCAGGACCTCAGTTAATACGAACTTCCTTTCCTCTGAGCATCGATTAACCAAATTGTGAATGTACTAATCTCTCTCCAGGCCCCGATTTTTATTTTAAAAGTACCGGTGTGGAAATCCCACACATGAATTCCATGAAATGTTGCCGTGTCAATGCGTGAGCAAGAGAGAACTCTGAATAAACTACATCTACATCGTACAAACAGCTAATATTGATTATAAATAGTTTTGCAACACAATAAAAAATATATATTTAACATAAATAATGTTACCCTAATACATGACGGTAGTACCTATGTAAAAAGATTAGAAGATATGTGATCCGTTCTGATGTTAAGAGCTAAACTGAATTAAAAGAAAGGAGGTTTGTTTACACCTAGAGTTCAAGGATCGTTTATGCGAAAACAAAACAAATTGATTAATTTTTATCCTTTATAACAAAAAACTTTATTATTCAATGTTTGTTTATATTTTCTTTATTCTTGTTATTAACTATAGAATATGAGAATATAATAATAAAAGAATTTAAAATCAGCCGTTAAAAATGATTGTTTACAAGGTAAATAACACGGTATTTTTTTTACTTTTAAATTTCGATTCTTCTTTATAAGTTCTATAAATAATTTCAAAAATAAATACTCGTTTTAAAGGGCATTAATGGGAGGTTTAAGCACCCCAATAAGAAATTAAATCGGTGAATTATTA
>KZ651102.1:1071314-1085400 GCA_001010745.2 Gerris buenoi | reverse complement strand
CCCCCCCCCCCTAACTTCAACTCTTTTCTATTATTGTTTGGACAGGAGAGGCTGATGTGAATATAAAATTTGTCCTCTTTGTAATTTTTTAGTTCTTAAATTATTTATAGCTCCTCATAATTAATTTGTACCGACTTACGTTAACATCTGAAACTTTATTTTAAGATATATAATAATGCATTCTCCTTAAATATTAATATCTAATAAGTATATATTAATTTTCTGGAATGAATTAAAATTATATTTGCTTTTTTTGTCGTATATATTCTAAAATAAAAATATTTCTTTAATTTTAACCTTAAATTGCAACATTTAATCTTATTTTCCAAAGAATTTGTAAAAGTTAAACAGTTTCATTAATAAGGGTTTAATCGTAACAAATTTAGTTTGTTATCATGCTCCATAAGACAATATTTAATTTATACCCATTCTCGCTATCAAAGGGAGGTATCCAAAACAGAGAGAAGGCAAAGCCCCGAGCACACGGGGCAATATTTTAATGAATTTATCTCCAGTATGTTGAACTGTCATTTACACTCCTCTAGTAATAACATTATTATTAATTACAAAACAATAGCACAATCCCTAAACAACACATCAGAAATTAAATCAACAATTCCGTAATAATAATTCCTTTATTTCCATCTTTAATTAATTTTAACTTTTCAGTAAAGCATAGCTAAAGAGCTCTATAATGTAGCTATAATTTGGTTTTCTTTTACGGCTCTCTAGTGGAAATTATTCTCCTTCACATAATTAAGATATATTTTTTTACACATAATAAATTTAATGATAATTAAATTTCCCTTTTTCATCAGTCATGAGAATATTCTTTTTTTTTCATAAATATTAAAAATAATTATTATATACATTTTTAAAGTTTCGTAGATCTTCCTCGAAACCCTTATTCCGAGGGTCATGTGTCTGTCCGTCCGTACTTTGTTTAATATCATAATTGAGAGTTAAATTTTAAAATACTGGCGTATTTTATGACCCACATATAGTAAAACTGTTGAGGAATTAAACATTTTATATGCGCAATTCGCAAAAATGTGCTAAGCAAAAATTTTTTTTTATAATTTTCGAGAGGGGTGTCAAATGAAAGCTCCTGAAAAAATAGATTCGAAAAAATATGTATGACATATTATGAGTATTGAACACTTTACCACCAATATTGCGCTTTTAGCGTCCAAATTCCACCCAAAAAAGTGACCCTTCAAAAACTCAAAAACTAATAAACGGAAAACACTGGTGTAAGCAATTATGAACTCGCATTAGAAACAGTCTGAGTTGTCTCGGACAGATTTTTGAAATACATAATTTAAAAAAAAAAAAATAAAATAAAATAAAAATAATCGTATAATTTATATTGGCGTATATAAAATTTAATGACGCAAAAAAGTAATTACCACTCTGAAGAAGCCCTGAAAAAGGGTGAAATATAGTCCCTAAAAGAAGAAATTAGAGGAAATAACTTCTTTTTTTTTAACCATAAACCCACTCGTAAAACCACTAACCTTTTTTTTAATGAACAATTAGAAACAGGAAGTAAATTATATTATTGTAATAAGTGAACCTTTTAAATTAAAATAACCAAAACATACGACTTGGGAAAATATATCATTAAATACGTAAAGCCAACAACTCATGCCTATATTTTTCATGGACTTTTAAAATAAAATATTTGCTCTCGATTCACTATTGTTATATGGTTAGATGTCAAGTCATCTTGACATCTATGTTTTTTACTTGTTAAGTATTTTATATTAATTTAATCATTGCTATATTAGGATCACATGTAACATGGAAAATAATACATTATTATTAAAAAAAAATCAAATGATCAGATAATTATAGTTTAGTAGCTCTGGTTACATAGAGGATTTAATTCATTTTGTAAACTCGATTCGAAACTGCTTTGAGATGGGACTACCAATATTTCAGTAGTCCTAAGAGAGATGCAATGTGCTATTTAATATGGCCCTTGATAAAATTGAGTGGAACACCTCTAATCTAAAAGGAACAGTAAAAAAAAAAATTAAAAAATTAAAAAAATATAAAACATATATATTGTTAGAACCAGTCTATATTAAAATTGGGTCTTGGTAGCTCAGTTGGCTCTTCTATGAATAAAGTTATATGTCATCAGGCTTGTTCACCATTTGGATGAGGACCAAAGATCTGTTTCAATTAGTCCACATGCTCGGTTTTCATCTAGCATCGCCATATAAATGGGTAGCTGTTTATGTACGTGGTGACTTACATTGGTGTTTATGTCATTGTAAGGTTTGTAAAGCTGATACAGTGACACATGGCACGCTAACTATGACAGTAGAAAACATATATTGTTAGAACCAGTCTATATTAAATAGGGTCTTGGTAGCTCGAGCAGTTGGCTCTTCTATGAATAAAGTTATACATGATCATGATCAGCTTTGTTCACAACTTGGATGATGACCACAAATCTGGTTCAATTACCGGACTAAGTCTACTTGCTCGGTGTTCATCCAGTATCACTATATAAATGGGTAGCTGTTTATGTAAAGTGGCGACTTAAATTGGTGTTTATGTCAGTTGTAAAGTTTATACAGCTGATACAGTAGCACACTAACCCTGTTTTTATCACTTACATATTATGTTACACCCTATTATGTTAGGCCCTACATGGCTGTTACACCAAGGAACTAGGGTTAGTCCAAATTAATCTGAATTCCTATTGTTATTTGATAATAATCAATTAGTTTAATTTATTGATAATATTATACTGGAAGGCTTTAACGGGCTATTGCGCCATGGACTATTATAGTAAATCTTATAATTTTTTCACTATTTTTAAATCTCTTAAATAATTAAAATTTTATATCTTATTAAAACAAAGGACATGATTGTAGTTATGTTATCTAATCTGTTATATTTTATTGAATATTTTTACTGACATAGGACTGAGAATAATATGCCAACTTTAAATTTATGTTTCAGGTATATTGTTTGACTGTTTCCAACTTATATTATTTGGAGCAATTTTGAGGTGAGTCGAAAACATGGTTGTTATACAAATTTTGATAAGTTATTTAGTTAATCTATTATTCAGTTTATAAGTTTCCTTAAGCCATTTATACTGATGGGCCTGAGTGCGGAATGAACTGAAAATGGCAGGTCCATAGTCTTTTAACATACTAGGTGGGTGGTTTGTAGACCGGGAACCAACAAATTAACAAAGGTGTGAGTTATGCACAATTTTTCGCGGGTCCTTTTCAATCATTTTTTTTTTTTAATTTTTTAAATTTTTTTTTAAATTAAGCTTACCCTTGCCAAATCTAAACATATCTTAAGCTTCGTAGTTTTTTATAGTTAACAGATAATATAAAAGATGCCAGACAGACGGACGAAGCGGAGAAATATTTATGATCCATGTAGGGAACTATTGAGGTTACTTTATTTTTCAGGAAAAATCGCAATTCGAATTATACTCATTTAGTCCAAGTGAAGGAAATTCCATTTTATCCACTCTAACTACAACTCTTACTATGATAGGGACCTTAAGACAGATAGGCATAAACTGTCGAGTATAAACAGATTCAATTTCAAGGGATATAACAAATATTTTGAAATTAGACAGCCACATGATGTATTAGATTTATCTGCTCTTAACAGAGTTTACATAAGTGGGTTACTTGGTTTCTCTCTTAAGTGACACCCACTTTACAACAAACGTTGCTCGATTTACCATGCGCCGGTCGCATTGCTAATTACTTCAGATGTAACAGACGAGGCGAGAGTTGCACTCCAAACCCACCATGTATAATCGCATAAATCAAGCTCGGCTCGCGGAAACCTAGCTATTTACAGCACCTGAATCCCCGGAGCTTTCGCACCTTGCTGGGAAACCGTACTCTTACGCCCTTCTCTTCGGCTAACAGCCGTCCATGTTGCACCCCGTTTTGACATTTTGCAAATTAAAATAGGCAATAAAAGCCGAAGGCAAGAGGCATCGTTTTACCGAGGGTCTGGAGGTATCGAACCTCCACATAAAGCCCTCCAATTAATATCGATAAATTATATTTCATTTTTCCCTCTCCGCCAGCGATGAATTATTACCTTGCCCCTTCTTCTTCTGGCCCCCTTCCACTTTCAATTCCTCCGTGCTAAAATATCGTTTAGGTTCCTGTCGAAGAGGAACCCACTTTTTTTCCTCTCTTTTCCCAGAATTCACTTCCTACTTATTATCGAAAATTGAAAAAAAAGCGGAGAAGTATAGCCAGGTCGTAATTTATTGAAATCTATTTTGACACAGTGGCTTAATGGATTGATGTAATGCTAATTACTAGTGGTGAGGTGTCGTCAAATTATGTATTAATTACATTAAAACCTGCAGAATTAGATAAAATTAACTAAAACAGTTAATACATAGATTATGCTTCCATGGATTAAATATTTCAAGTCAAAAATATTCTTAAATTAAATTTATATAATTAATAAAGTTTTTAAAATAATAGTCCAGGAGATAGCGTGCAAAAAAAGTGTCTGACTTACATCAAGCTGGAATTTTGTGTATAAGTAAAATGTTTTAAGTGCCTTTTAAGAATTATATGGCGGGCTAAGTTCGTCTTCGGGACATAGCTTGGCAATAGGCATTTTATTTGAAATAATCACAGGGAAGTACTTGGTTCCAAGTACTTTTTAGGGTTTTGTAGATGATTAAGCATACCCGTTATAGTCATGATTTTTGTTTTTTGTGGGTTCGATTCCCCGGGGGATCACAATTATTTTTATCGGTAATAACGACAAGATAAATTACATTTACAGGAAATTTTCATCGCCCCACAATATGGTATAACCAGGAATAATTTCGAAATTTTAGGACCGGCCAAACCCCTCTTCTCGGGGAGTATCTCCCTCACTCTGTCTTACACACAGTTTTGTATATGTCACTTTAGCTGAACTTGTTTATTTACAAAACGTTTTTATTTATTTATTTAGATGTTTTAGGTGCAGGACAACAGGGTTAAAGCACCTATACAATAGTTAGTTACACATACATGGTATCATTTATAATTACAACTATTACCAATTACAATCATGCATTACCTATTTATTCTTTAACTAATTAACTAGCAGTGATAAAAAAATACCAAAAAAATAAAAAAAAAATAAAAAAAAATAATAATAATAATAAGTCGATATACAGAAAAGGACAAACGTAAAATACATAGTTAAATTTCACAAAATAATTCGGCGTCCTGTAGGTAGCTTATCAGTCTAGTAATCGCAGTCTGGTTGTCAGCTAAGGTCTCTGATAAAGTTTCAGGTAGGTTGTGTATGTTTCTAAGAGTATCTAGGCGGTGGCAGTCAGTCAGTAGATGAGCTACAGTCAAGGTATCGTCACATAATCTGCATCGTGGTCGGTCCTTATCTCTTGTAAACAAATAGCTGTGGGTTAGTCTAGTGTGTCCTATTCTCAGTCTACAAAGTACAGTCTCTTCCTGTCTGTTTTTCCTATATGAAGAGGTCCAGTCGCCTATTAAAGGTTTTATACATCTCAGTTTGTTGTTAGAAGTGGCTGTCCATTTGTCCATTTGTTGTAGATTTTTGTCCTAACGTAGTAGTCAAAGTCCCTAGGGGTGATTTCTGTCTCCGTTGGCTGTCCGTCACTTATTGCTTGTTTCGCTAGTAAGTCTGCAGTCTCGTTACCAGAAATCCCTACATGGCTAGGTATCCAACAAAATCTAACTTTTAACCGACTTGTTTCTATGATGCTCCTAATTTTGGTAATAGTCAAATTTTGAACATAGAGTTTTTCTAAAGACATTAAAGCAGATTTTGAGTCGGTGTAGATGCTAAGTGTTTCTATTTCTTGGGTGGCAGCTGATTTTAGTGCTTGAAGGATGGCTTCCAGCTCCATCGTGAAGACCGAACTCCATTTGGAGCATGAAAACATTCCTGATTCTGACGATGTAAAGAAAGCACAGCCGGTTCCCGCCGAAGTTTTTGAGCCATCCGTATAAAAGTTCGAATATAAGGGGTGGTCGTTCTCGTCCTTTAAGTGGCCTTGTCGGAATTGATCTGGGTGAACCTGGTCTTTCTTCTGTCGCGAGAGGTAGTGCGTCTTTGGGGGTCTCATGCTTCAGGGTGCCATAGGAGATACGGTGTATTTACTGATTCTAGTACAATCGAAGGGAAGTTCGTATTCTTCGGAAAGGGTTTTAAATCTAATTCCTGGAGGTCGTAGAAATTTAGGTTTTTGTACAGGTTTTTGTACGTATTTGTGTTCAAATTTTGGGTCCTTGAACAGTTGATAGGCACTGTTGTCCGGGAAGCGTTGAGTTTTCAGTCCGTATCGCAGAAGTAGGAAATCACGCCTAAGAGCCAAAGGAGGTTCATTTGCTTCGACCAATAAACTGGTTACTGGACTGGTCTTGAAGGCACCTAGTGCGAGACGTAAAGCTGTATTGTAGACTGGATTCAGGCGTCTTAGATCTTTCTCTTTGGCCGAGCCATAAGCTATACAACCATAATCGATTTTACTTCGTACAATGGTATGATAGAGATGAAGTAGTGATGCTCGATCAGCTCCCCATTTTAGATTCTGAAGCATGCGAAGGAGGTTGAGGTCCCTTAGGCACTTAGCACGGACTTCTTCAATGTGTAGCCGCCAGGTCAACTTTCTGTCAAACTGAAGGCCTAGGTATTTGATAGTCTCTACCACAGGAATTTTTTGGCCGGATAGTGTAAGGTTCACCTGGGATATCCCTCGCTTCTTCGAAAAAACGACGCATTTTGTTTTAGTCGCAGAGAATAGTAGGCCATTTTTCTTTACCCAGTCGTTTATTCTATTTATAGCTTGCTGCATAACAACTTCAGCAGTCTTCAAGCATTTTGATCTGAAGAGAATAGTCATATCGTCTACAAATAGAAGCGGCTCGACACACGGTGGTAACGAACTTACGACATCGTTGACAGCAAGCCAGAACAAGGTGCAGCTGAGAACGGCTCCTTGGGGCACTCCGTCGTCCTGTTCGTATGAACTTGAGAGGAAACATCCCACTTTGACATTAAACATCCTTCTTGATAAGAAGTTGTTTATGTAGTGCAGTAAGTGTCCTCTGAAGTCCATGCGGTGCAGTTGAAGGATAATCGAGTGTTTCCACGTTCTGTCATAGGCCTTCTCAAGGTCAAAGAATACTCCTAGTGTTGTTTTTTCTTGAATAAATCCGTCTCTCACGTAAGTTTCTAATTTCGAAATGTTGTCTATTGTGGATCTGTTCTGCCGGAAGCCGTTCTGATGTGAAGAGAAAATTTTCTTTGCTTCAAGTACGTAGGTCAGTCGAGAGTTTACAATTTTTTCTAGGCGTTTTCCGAGGGTGTTGGTCATTGCTATTGGTCGATAGGATTCAGACTGTGTAGAGTCTTTGTTTGGTTTAAGGAAAGGATTTACGGTCGCTAGTCGCCATCTATCTGGATACCTGTCTGATGTCCATAGTACGTTGTAAAGTTGTAGTAAGTAGCGCTTAAAGGAAGATGGTAAGTTTTTAATCATTAAGTTGTGAATCTGGTCTGGTCCGGGAGCAGTATTCTTGAGTGTCATTATGGCGGTATCAAGTTCACATGCTTAAGGGCTTATTATAGTCTTCGGTTTTGTCGGAGTCAAAAGTCAATCCTTCGTTCTCGGTCGTTCTTTTCAGATCTTGAAACTGCGTAGAGTACGTCGCAGTTGAACAGACTCGAGCAAAATGTTGAGCAAGGCGTTCTGATACTTGCTGAGGTTCCGATATGACTTGGGGACCGTCCTTTATCACAGGAGTGGCAGTAGCTTGTCTTTTACCAGAAAGTATTCTTATTTTTCTCCATATCTCTTTGGAATCTGTCCCATGAACGATCGACGACACGTAGCTTTTCCAGGACGCTTGCTTCGCCTGTAGAAACACATACCTACAACGAGCCCGAGCTTTTCTGTAGTTAATCAGATTTTCAGTAGTGGAGTTTCTTTTGAAATGCCATAATGCTTTCCGTCGTTCTGTCAGGGCAAGTCTACAATCCTTGTTCCACCAAGGTACTGGTTGCCTTTTTCCTTTAAGTTTAGTCTGTGGTATTGACGCACGTGCTGCCGATGTAATTGACGATGTAAGGTAGTCGAGTAGTTCTTCAGCATCGTTTTCTGTACTAGGAATAAAAGAGGGAGTATTTATCAGATGGGCCCTGTAGGCGTCCCAATCTGCAGTCTTAAAAGACCAATAAACTTCTGGTTCTGGCGCGGAGTTTCTAATTTGTAATAGAACAAAGAGTGGGAAATGGTCACTACCATAGGGGTATTGTGATACGATAAAGTCGGCTACTCTTGTTAAGGACGGGGAACAAATGGCTAAATCTAGTGCATCTAGTTTACCAGTTCTAGAATCGAAGTAGGTTGACTCACCGTTGTTAAGGAGACAGAGGTTCTGATGATCAATAAAGGCCTCTACTGTTACTCCTCTTGGATCTGTTTTAGAAGAACCCCACATCAGGCTATGCGCATTAAAGTCACCCGACATAACGAAGGGCCCTGGCAATTGTTGCACAATGTTGTTTAGGCGAGCTGTTGTTATATCTTCAGTACAGTCCAGGTAGATATTGCAAACTGTGATGGGATGCGATGAACCGATCCTCACAGCTAGAACTTGAATATCAGAGTTGATCTTAATCTCTATGCTTGGTACTGTCACCGACACGCATGTAGCCAAACCTCCTTGCCAGGTGCCTGGTGGGGGGTCTCTTCGAAAGACGACGTAGCCCGGTAGATTTAGTGGAGTTCCAGAGGGTAAGTGAGTTTCTTGCATCAAAAGTACCTCAGGCCTATTTTCTTTTATTAGCAACTTAATATCTTCTCTCCTAGATCTGAAGCCTTTGCAATTCCAAGAACAAATTTTCATTGTAATTTAATAATTAAATAATATTGAGGATTAATTTTTCTGTCTGGAATCTTTCTTTTTTTTAAATTGTTCAGTTTTTTTCTTAGTAGGACTTTTAGGAAAATGTTTTTCCTTACTACTGGTGGAATCACCTGAATCCCAATCGTTCGCCCACATCATCTCCTGTTCTGTCTGGGTGTCTATTATTATAGGTTTTAATTTAGAGGGATTGGTCTTCGAATACGGGATGTCAATGTGAGTCTCAATTGTGGTTTTCGAATATGGGGTTTCAGTCTGAGTTTCGGTCGTCTTATCAGGTTTACTTTGGGTAGATCTAGTCGCAGTTGTTTTCTGTGTTTTCTTCGGTTCGTCAAAGGTGCACTGTGTGCCTTTGTCCTGGGTAGCAATACTTATGTTGTGACAGTGTTTACAATTATTTGACGGGACTTTCGAAAGGAGAGAAGCAAAAGATTTAGGTAGATTGAATTGGCATGCAATTTCAGCCTTCTTCTTCGCTTCAATGTAGGGTAGTTTTTCTAACACTTTTATTTCTGTAATTTTCTTTTCCAGGATCCATTTGGGGCATTTCCTATCGAGCGCGGAGTGTGGTCCTTTACAGTTTATACACTCTTTTGCCTTCGAACAGGGCGTGTTGTCGTGAGCCGCATCACCACACTCCGGACACAGTGCACCTGTTTTACATGAAATTTGGACATGGGAGAACCTGTGACATTGAAAGCATCTCCGGGGAAGAGGAATGTAGGGCCGAACAGGGACAGATAGGTAGCCAACTTTTAACTTATTCGGTAAAGTCGTTAGGCTAAAAGTAACAATATAACTGTGAGTCGGTTCGAGAACATTGTTTACCTTTTTGTTGAGCCTTCTTACTTCAATAACACCTTGGTTTTTTATGTTTTCTGTGATTTCCTCAACTGGAATACCGTCGAGGTCGGCACATGAGAACACACCCTTCACTTGATTCAGTGTCTTATGCGGTTCCACTGACAGTTTAGGAGACATATTTCTTGGCAGATTCGTCATTAGCTTAGTAACTTGGTCGTGAGTGAACGTCTCGACTAGCAAAGAACCGTCACGTAACTTCTTGGCACTATTGACTCCACCACACGCTTGCGAAAGTAACTTTTCGATAACGAAGGGTGAAATTTTGGACATCGAACAATCTCCATCTTGTCTTTTGACAACAAGAAAGTTAATGACCTCTTTAGGGGGGTTTAGTTCCATATTGACTGGGGTATTAGGTCTTTGACGCTTACTCTTAGGAGCATTCTCTGTATTGACATCTGTTTGACATTTATCTATTTTACTTTTTACTCCAGTTCCATGGTCAGATAGGTAAATAAGAGGGTCCCTGGATGTACCTCCAGGGTCATGGGGCTTCATGCTCTCCTTTTCGCAATGTTTTGAATACTATATAAACTAAAGAATAAGAATAAGGAGGAAAAACTTACGCGAATTTTAAACCGTGACACCACCTGTCAAACTCCCAAAGTTTTTTTTTCAAAACGTTTTTAATAATATATATAGATATATTATACATATATTTCTATGTATTCTATTGTTCTTTTACTTATAATTACTCCAAAATTTTACAATTATTTAAATTAAATTATTGAGAAAAAAAGGAAACAGTTTTATACTTATATTAAATTTTAAATAGGGGATACATCTTCTATTCTGGCGACGTCAGGGTTTTCTTAAGCCTGACGTCAGAATGAGGCATCCTTTAATTTAACAACTCTAGAGGCAACTGACTTTAATGTATAATAATTAATTCAAAACAAAACAATCAATGTCATTCAACAGCAACTTAAATAAGTTATTTACGTCTGGTTAGGAAACAGAAGCAGTGCTGCATCTAAATGACATTAACTAGTATGTTTTAGGTATTATTTGGTGCACCATAGTTTGTGGTTGTTGAATAGTACTTCAGCCTTGACTCAGTGTTAAGATTAACGCTATATGAAGGTCGTTCATGAATTTGCCCATGCTTCGTCCTTTCCAAATAAAAAAAAAAAATCATCTGTCTTCTTTTTTCTATTTCTTGGTTCCAAACCCTAAAGAGCATTATTCAAAAGAAGGTCTCTTCGGATAGGTGGTAGTCTGTGCGGCATGTTAACCGTCAGCAGTAGGTAAGAATGGGATGGGAGGGTGAAAGAGGCCAAAACAGTTACAAGATGTGAGAGGTAAGGCGGAATATATCTGAAGGAGAGATCGAACTCACACCCCTCCCCGTGCCTCTTTGATTAATGAATACACCTACATATCTGAGGGGAGACTGTGCAGGGGGTGTCTTCTACCCCCGAAAATCCAACCCAGGGGGGGGGGGGGCTTCAAAGTGATTGATATACTCACATGTAGAATAAATCTCTGCGAGGCCATATCAACCTAGTTTCTCCCCATCCACCTTCCTTCGTTCCTTATTCCAGTCTCTTTTTTTATGTTTTCCAAATATGCTCTGTATACAAATATATAGATATACTACAGTGTAGTTTAAGAAGACATGCTTACACCTTATCCTCAACACAATACCGAGTTCATTTGAACCGTATTCTCTAAACATGCTTGCGAAAAGTTTTGTATCCTTTTAAATACAAAACAAGACAGAAAACGCTCGGGAGGGTTTTCTACTCTCCAACAAAGCTAGCAAAGCCCCTCTATAGATATACTTAATTAAAAAAAGAAAATACTTGGAAGAGTCTAATATTAATCGCATACTCGTATGTTATAACCTCTTCTTTACTGCAAAACGTCTTTTTATCAGCATTCCCACAAAAAACTTTGCTTTTAGACGGTACAGCTTCCCACCTATTATAATCTTGCTCCTGGGGATCTGTCATGTAAGCTAAACGCTACCTTTAATTTTCCTTTTTTTTTTACTTTACTTATTTTTTTTGTTTTGTTGTTTTACCAATTTTAGATCTCATTTAAAAGAAGTTTAATTTTAATTCAAACTTTACATTGTGGTATGAATGATTCATTCTTACTTAATAAATTATGCTTTAAGTAAGAATAGGGTACTTACTTTAAGCACAATTTGTAAACAATTTATAAAATTTTCATGCTAAATTTGCTTGCTTATCTTCTCATCTGAAGCAGTATGTTTGATTTAACGTATAGTGTATCAAAGTTTAAATGGTTGATGTGAAACTTGATAATTTGAGTTTATCTTATTGTATAAGGAAACACCTGGAGTATAGAATTATAAATTAATTTCACCTAAATTCCATTTCAGAATTACTTCTGTTATAAAGTAGTTATTAGATTTCATCCCGCACACAAATTTATATTTACTTTAGGAGAACTTTGATTTAATTTAAATAATTGCGTCTATCTAACTCATTATATTGGTATGATCAAGTGATATACATTTTGATTTCTTCCTAGTAATATCTCGGTGGTTTCAGCATTTTTTTTTTAATCCTCTTATCCTTTTTGACTTCTTATTAAAAATTAATTGTTTGTTTGTACGATACAACAAACATTCTATTATGTCCCTGCATAAATTGTGATTTTGAATCATTGCATAGTCTAATGATTTTATTTACCAAGTATACAAAGTAATCTATTTCTAAATTTACTATCTAAAGGTATGTTATAGGGAGGTGAAATAACTGTAATATATTGAAAGGCAATAGCCATAGCCAGTAATAATTTTATTCCTATTTAAACTATAATTAAATTATTATTATTAATAAATTGCTAATTGTTGATGTTTTCGTATTAAAGTTATTGATATATTTATCTAGTTTGTCATCATCAGTTCTGAGTTCAATTATTGATGATGTTCAGCTCCCGGGAGTTCAAAATATACCTTTAATTATACTAGCGTAGATCATTGCACTCTGTGGGAATTATAATGATTTAATTTCTAAATCCTTCCAAGTTAACCTGTAACCTGTAACCCTTACCAAACCCCTTATCCCGTCTCCAGTACTGCCTGCTTTCTACCTTGCGGATTCAACCTTGATCGACGTTTAACTGGGGCACACCACTTAAAAATCAGAAAACAATAAACTAACCGTAGTTATAAACTTTTACACCTAAAATTCCATTATAAATTACAACTTAATATATGCTTCTTACATTAATTAGGGTTGTACCAAGAGTTCTAACTCCTACCGTATCCAAACCCTTCAGTCTAAAATTCTCAGGAAAATAACTAATTCCAACCTCATCCTTCTTAGTGACTCTAGAAGTACCCTTTGTTTCTGAACTAGCCCCCTCCAGATATTAATCCTTTCTTGATTCCGTATCCCATCTTCCCTAATCTTTATAAAAATCATCCCCGAAGACTGAAATGCAGTGGTCAGGCGATTTATTAAATTAGGAAAAATAATAAAAATTAAAACTTAATATATAATAAATAGATAGATAGATAGATAACCATTTATTGAAAAAATTTATAATATGAGTATACAATATTATTTTTTTTTTTTTAACATGGAGTAGCAACTCGGCAATTTGCCGTCGTGCCCCAGAGGGGGTTTGGAGATTACATAGTGATTCACATTATGGAGTGTAGTATAAGGTGTAGATTACAGGTTTGTTCCAACCACACTTCAAACTGGTTTGGAACTGTCCGGACCACACTTGATCGTTTTTCGCTAATGCGCATGCGTCGTACAGTTTAAAACTAGTTTGAAGCGTGGTTGGAACAAACCTTACATATAATGTAAATACATACACATTTTTTGATTTAATTATTATTATTTTAGCGAATTTTCGAAACAAATTAAGCTATTGCAATGGCTTCAAAAGTTTTGTAATGCGAATTTTTGAAAAATATCTTCATGGAAATCCGTTTTAGATCATTCTGAATCAATTCCTAAAATTTAACACTTTTTTTATGTATGTATGTATATATGTATATTGTATATATGTATATATGTGTCACTCCAGACGATATCTTCCCTTAGGATGCACGTAAAAATTTCAAACAAATTTTAAAATGTCAATCATATCAAAAGAAAGGGTGAGTTCATTGGCCAGAATTTTTGGAGTCCATTAAGGGGTCAAATTTTGACCATTTAGATTCAAATATAGCATAAAAACATGTTTTTTCAATTTTACCCTCCTTTTTGTATAAAAATATGATAAAAGTGTACATAACAACAATTACTGTACTCTTAAAGAGCTTTCCAACGATGTGCATCTTGAAGGGTAAATACTATTTTGACTTT
>KZ651102.1:1028794-1048726 GCA_001010745.2 Gerris buenoi | reverse complement strand
TATATAATATTGCCCCAGTAGATCAGAACTGTCCAACAAATGTATGTTTGTGTGCCCAGTAGAATTGTGGCAGAATTAAAAAATAGACTGTCAATTAGTGGGGCACATAGCTTCCTCGCATCCTATCACGTACTTCATTGATATTATGCTTTTACAGGTCAGTGCTGTCTAATTTGTTTGTTTCCCCCGTTGTTTAATCTCTGTCAGATTTTTTTTTATATATATTAAAGTATTAATTTAGCAAAAGTTAAAGAGCACAGACGGATGAACTTAAGCTGTGGCTATCTGCGGATTACTTTCGATGTACTATCATCAACAAAAGTTTCTAACAAATCTATAGGTGTAAACAAATGTATGTTTGTGTGCATGTGGAAGAGAAACAGATATGTGGAAAAGGTTGAAACTTATATGAAACCAACAAAGAGCTAATTATGATCTGCTATAAAAATTTCATTAAAACCTGTAGTTTTTAAGATATGCTGGTTCGCAAAAATTGCGTGACAGACGAACTGATCGACAAAATGATCAAAAGTCAGACACGGAACCAAAAATGTTCCGTGATGCCTGAAGCGGATTTCTATCTTGAAATTTTTGAAATCGGATACCTAAAAATGTTTCGTTCTTCAGGACGATCACATAGCTTCTGTTACCTTCGGTAAGCTCGGAAGTAATAGATTAAGTCCTATTAATTACTATATCATGAGTATTAAATAATATGATCCTACAGGAAATCTAAAGTATGTTTCATTTTTCAGTGGAGACATATTTGTTTTAAGAAATGTTATACATTTTATAAGGGTACCATTGGTGTGCTACATTGAACTAATCATTTATATTTCTTTTAATTCAGTACTTTTAAGGATATGGTAGTTATAAAAATAGTTTGTCAACATTCGAAAGAAAACAACGCGAGTAGAAGATTGACCTACCTTCCAAATTTTATCAAAAACGGACGAATAGTTTGTGTAACTGTTAATAGGCAGACAGAATGACAGAATTAATATTCAGTAAATCTTCCTGACGTCTAAGATCTATCCATGCTGTTAAAATTCTCTAAAAAAGATTCTAGGGGTTTAAGATAGGGATTTTAGAAAGATTTAAGGGGTCAGAAGATAGCAGAAAAGTCTCAGTAGGAAACCAATTGGTTAGATACGAAACTCTTTTGCGGAAATTTGTCAAAGTAAAGCTTAATCTACTCAAAACTCCTGTGTAGGTACCTACACTGAATGCAGTTGGAAGAGCAAAGGATCTTTAGTATAAAAGGCCTCTTGTAGCTTAAATCCATTTATTTAAGATCGAAATCTTACCCTTCATGCAGATCATTCATGTACCCTTGAGTGTCACGATCGAGTGCTCTTTTTTATTTTATTTTTTTTTTTTGTGAGTATTTGTGTAATTACTCGTACAAGAGAATGTCTTTATAAAAAAAAGACTCCTGCTTGTTCTTAACCGACTAAAATTACCTATATATAATTATTTAATTTGTTAATCAGTTAAATAAATTTATTTATTAATTTAAATTAATTTGTAAAATTTAATTTATTATAATCTTTAAGAAATTACCAAATGTAATTTGCCGTTATTTTTGACGCCATCGAAAAATAAAATCTTAAATCTTAGGTGGTAGTTGTAGAAAAAAAACTATCACAAAAACTTAATGGAAAGATCATTTTTAAATTTACTGCCACCTACTCCTGCTTAAATTTTGACTTTATTTATAAATCATCAACATACATTTTGAAAACACATTGAAGGGTAATATGTGCAATGGACTATGTAATTCTTTCCTTTAGCTTTATCCACGCTGTTATTGTAACATTTCACTTTCCATGAAATTTGATTAAAATTCAAATTCAGTTAGAACTATTCGTTAGTGCTTGTTCCTAATAAACTTTAAATTTCCAAAAATAAACTGTTTAATTTAATATTTATCTGTAATTTGCAATTTTTAAATACTACTTTTTGATTCCTCCAATAATTTTAGTTCACTGTAGGTTTTTTTTTTTTTTTTTTTTTTTAAAAAAATCGAACAAGAAGGTGTTAAATAAGTTTCTTTTTCTTTAAAACAAAAAATAAATATTTTCTGTCAGTACCTACTTGATGGGACACGATGTTTATTTCTGTATATTTCTATAAAATAAACTTTAGTTATTTTCCTAGTTCTTCAGAACGATCACTTCCGTTACTTTCAGTAAGCTCGGAAGCAATAACATAATAACATACCATGGCTGAAAATAAAAATTTGACAACCGCAAATTTGTTATTTCTAGGTGTTGTGAAAACGTTATAATATAATATGTTATATTTTTATTGTCTGTTGCAGGTAACCAAACTCTCATCAACTTTCAATGTTATTTTGTAAGTTAATTTTCCATATTCTGTTTTTGATTAAATTTCAGAACTCTTGCTTTTGTAATACATATTATATTATTTCCTTTTTATTAATAATAATAATATAATTATCGCCTTATGGCCTCAAATTTATTCGAAAGTTAAGAATCTGGGCACAATTTGATTTTATGTTAAATGCAATTTTAAATTTGAAGATTTGGGATCGAAAACAATTTTTAATATTGCGTGAATATAAGACAATTAATAAATTATTTATTTTATAGCTTAATTTCCTATAACTAGACAATCTTCACACCTTAGATAATTGTTGACAAGTAACATAGAATTTGGCATGGCCCAATTGGTTGTTTAGTTTGAGATAGGGGAAACAGGTTCCATAGTTATAATCACCTCGATAAAGTAGTCGATTTTTTCGTGATGTACACTTAACACTCTGACGATTGGATGTAAAAGAGAAAATGAAAAAACTTTTTTGATAAAATTTTATTTTTATTATTTATCTTCGAAGTGTCGATTAAACCGTGTAAATTTAATATCATGTATTTATGTGGGCTTTATAAAAACTTTAATGATTAGTATTTACCTTTTAGTTACATTTTATATATGATTCTATCAACAGCGTATTTATCTTTAGTTGATTGATCCAGAGCAATCAAGGATATGTATTAGCGAGGTGTGTTTTTATAAGTACTTAAATACCTAGTTAGAACGTGGATTAGTTTTAATAGCTATTGAGTGAGGCTTGGATTCAAGTGCAATTTTTCTCCCCTCGCTGAAGATAATGCTTAAAGTGTTGTCAGAACGTGACCAAACTCGAGTGTCGTTCAGTAGCTTAGGAATTGTAAATAATTACAGGTTTTTTCTTCAAAATGTATAGCCTTATATTTGAAGAGGGGCCTTGTTTTACTAACTGGTCGCTTTCTTTGATCCGTTGTTTATATTCTTCTCTAAACCTTGTGTTTATCTTTAATAACTATTAAGTATAAACAAGAAATCTGTAAAATGGCATCTTAAATTTTTTTAAAAAGAGCGAGGCTAAAGATTATTTTAAAAGACAAAGTGGTTAAGCAAGCCGGAGTTTATAATGTAATTATAATTAAAGCAGCTGTGCTTAGAAACAATTTAAGTACGAAGTCCGATGCTTTGGATAGATGATGTGAATGAAAAGGTTGCAGGTTCGAATCTGATGGGACCTCCCCAGCTCCACCCTTAGCTCAGTAATTATTAGATAATTATAGTGGAAATCTGGGCCGAATCTGTTTTAGAAGTGGTTCGTTACTAACGGGTTCTTATTCTTCCGTTCCATTCTCAAACACTTCGTTATATAACAGTAAACCGTCCAAATTCTATTTGGAATTGGTTTTTGAAGGAGGAAAATAAGGCTGGAGTAGAGTGGTACCTTTGCTTTTATCCAAAATGTTATTTATGAAACTATGATAATACCTTGATTATTCAATGATGGGATAAATTATTTTTTAAAAAAAAGTCTAGTTTTATTTAACAAAAGATCTATTAATTACTTTTTTCCTTTTAAAATTTTACATCATTGCCATGATTGTGGATTTAAGGATTACATGATTTTATTAAGTTTTGTGTCAATAAAGAATCACAATAATATTTTTATTGGCACATGGTCTTTTGTGAGGTTTGTGACAATGTTTCCGACAGCAGACAGTTGTTTTTTCATAAGATTTACCAGCTGCTGTGATACGCTTCTATTAGGTGTATTTCGTATTTTTAGTCGATATGCACTTAGTTATTACCATGAATCGGTGTATTTATTAAGAACAACTTTTGGAAACACCATCCTTTTGAAGAACTAATAATCTATTAATTAATTCTTTATCTTGCACGGGTGAACTTACAATTAATAAATATAATTATATAATTTTAAAATTATTTATTATAATTTAAGGTATTGACTCAGCAGAATCGTAATGCCATAAATAAATACAAATAAATTAGCTAATTCTGTAGGGTGGTCGTTGCTTTCTATTAAATATCATTATTTTCATTACTATTTCCAAATGGATTTATTAAAAAGTTTTAAAATTATGGAGTAAGTACGTTTGATAATATACACAGAAATGAACTTGTTTCATGCCATCTTATGATTATAATTCGAGTCAATATCTGTCCGCGAACATCTCAGGATTCTACAATGGAAACAACTTTTTAATAAAGAAGTTAATGAATAGTGGAGAAATGATGCGCTGTATAATCATCTGGAGAACAACCCGAGGTCATCTCGTTCTCAGAAGCTTGTCCCGTCAAATTATTTATAATTAAGCCGAAGAAAGAGCCATTATTGTATCGAAACGCTGCAATTTTTACGGTCTTATAATCTGCAAAACAAAGAAAATGACGTTTTAAGCTCAATGATTATGGGAATATTGTTATTATTTTATGTACAATTGCATTTCCTCTTCCCTTTTAATTTATTTAATTATAGAAAAAGAAGATTATCTTGAAGATATCGTGTACCGAAAATATTTTACATCAGTATTTATATTTGTCTTAAGTTCAATCCAATTTATATTTCTTATTAGATTAAATCCACTATAATATTATTTGCAGGGCAAGTGCATCGAAACTAACATTCATTTTTAGTTCCTAAATAATCCAATCCAAGATAACTTCCCAAGAAAGTTAGTATTTTCTTCTCCACTAATAATATAATTTTATGATCCAAAACATTATTTTATTCTATAGAAACATTTTTTAACCAACAAATGTTCATTCGCAGTTTCTGAGATAAATTTTGCTTCGGTTTAATAATATGTAAAGTAGGTATTCTAAACTAAATCTAATTAATTTAATCTTTCATCTATCTATGCCATCTTTAAACTGCATTTTACAATTAAATGACAAATTAAAATACCTGACATAAAACTCAAACAGACATGTAAAGGCCTATATTAATTACTTATTTGACATGTTCATAAAAAAAAATGAGGGTTAGAGATTACGATGGATTTACACGATTCATAGTGTAAAAGAGTTTTTTTTTTTTAAATAAGTTAATGTAATCAGTATGTAGTCTGTCATATCTGCAGTCGGGTGGAGCCTAAACTATTTGACTGATTTCGATAAAATACATAAGGCAGTTGAAAAATTGATAACTAAGTTATTGATTTAATTTTCAGGGGTGCTCCCCCCTCCCTTCAACAAGGAAAATAATAAATGATATTGCTTTAAACTAAACAAAATTATTGCTTAAAAATGCTAAATGATGCTTAAATAAAATTCTTATTGTCTAATTTATTTAGTTGTATTCCCCGTTTGTCATATCCCCGTATGTCATAATTGTTTTGATATTTTACTTAAATTAAAGTATTAATTGATCAAAAGTTGAATAGCGCGCAGATTGTTGAAACTAATATGGTGGTATCTGTGGTCTACTCTCGACAAACCATCCAAATTTCATAAAAACCAGTAAGAAGATTAGTACTTTTGAAGATATAGTTGTAAATAAATGCATGTTTATGCGCATGGTGAAGAAAGACAAATGGGCGCAGAAAATTAAAAACCTATATGGGACTAACAATGGGCTAATTATGTCCTATTATTCAAATTTTATTAAAATCGGGCGTATAGCTTTTAAGATATTTTGGTTCGCAAAAATTGAGACTGACAGAGCAGACACGGAACAAAAATATTCCCTCAGTCTGAAACGGATTTATGTCCTGGAATTTTTTAAACTCTTAGCTTCCAAAACCATAAAGTCAATAATATAGGTGATATGATTTGAGGAAGCTATGTGCCACACAATATATATTTATACAGGGTGATCCAAAAGTCCGGAAACGGCTTAATATCTCCTGTTACAATTGAGATATTAAGTTCCAGTTTGCAGTTATCTGTATCATTCATTAAAAACTACTTTTTTGTCGGGTTATCATTTTTTCCGTAATGTTGGATTCAACTTTGAAATTTAAATTTGGATTACCCATAAAGTGATACATTTTTGGAAAGGGCTTCAAAAGAAAACATTTGCCACAAACCCGAGCTTTCTATCTTCTCCTTTTCCTAACTGCTTTATTGTTATACCTATTAACGTTATAGTACAGTCAAATGGTAGTTTGAAGAGGAAAGTTCTGGTGTAATTGTTGTTAGTGGTTTACTTTATGTTTTTTTGGGTGCTGAACACGAATCTAAAGTTGTCCAACAAAATTTCCAACAACAAATATGAGAAATCATCGAAAAACTACTAAAAAAAATAATTTTTTATTGGTTTTCAGGTTATAACTTGCCAAGCAATCTATTAACGCAAAAAGTGGTCTAGTAGTAAAATAAAAAGGAGAAAATAACCTACAATTTAAGACTATAACATTTATTTGTACTTCGTACGGTTTTCCCGTAAATGGGTGTTGAAATAATGGGTAGGGCTTGGAGAGTGCTGAAGTGTAAACGGAAGGAGGCCGGACTGCGCTGGCAGTTAATTTTATGTTTATCGGTGCGCTGAACACGAATCTGAAGTTGTCCAACAAAAAGGTTACACGCAAATATGAGAAATCATCATGAAACCACTATCTTCTTTTTTTTTTTTTAGTGGATTTCGCCTTATAACTTGCAAAGCAAGCTATTTACGCAAAAAGTGGAGAAGTAGTAAAATAAAGAAGAGAAAAATACCTACAAATTATCTCTTTACCATTTTTTTGTAAGTCGAATGGTTTCTATGCAAAAGAGGGTTGAAATAACCGGGAAATCAATACTTTTTGAAAAATAGCAACAAACCTTATTCTTAAAATAATATATAGCGAATTTCTGAACAATTTATATGTATTTAAGTACTAATGCGAGCTCTTAGACACAGGTTCTATTATTTTTGTTGCTATTTTTCAAAAATTATTGATTTCCCGGTTATTTCAACCCTCTTTTGCATAGAAACCATTCGACTTACAAAAAAATGGTAAAGAGATAATTTGTAGGTATTTTTCTCTTCTTTATTTTACTACTTCTCCACTTTTTGCGTAAATAGCTTGCTTTGCAAGTTATAAGGCGAAATCCACTAAAAAAATAAAAGAAGATAGTGGTTTTATGATGATTTCTCATATTTGCGTGTAAAATTTTTGTTGGACAACTTCAGATTCGTGTTCAGCGCACCGAAAAACATAAAATTAACTGCCAGCGCAGTCCGGCCTCCATCCGTTTACACTTCAGCACTCTCCAAGCCCTACCCATTATTTCAACACCCATTTACGTGAAAACCGTACGAAGTACAAATAAATGTTATAGTCTTAAATTGTAGGTTATTTTCTCCTTTTTATTTTACTACTAGACCACTTTTTGCGTTAATAGATTGCTTGGCAAGTTATAAGCTGAAAACCAATAAAAAAAATTTTTTTTTAGTAGTTTTTCGATGATTTCTCATATTGTTCGTTGGAAATTTTTTTGGACAACTTCAGATTCGTCTTCAGCACCCCAAAAAACATAATGTAAACCACTAACAACAATTACACCAGAACTTTCCACTATGAGCTCTTTTTATGCACCATTTGACTGGACTATAACGTTTTATTACTTTATTGATGTTTATTGTGTAAGAACAATTTTAACAGCTTTTAGCGATCTTTAACACTTTATAGGGGTGTCGCTGTAGGTTTTACTAAAACTTTGTATTTGAAAAAAATGTTCGTCTTATTGAATAGATCAGGTTCGATTTTTTTCCCGACCAAAAATTCCAATTATAAATTTGAAGTTCACGTTTTTAAGCAACGTGAACGCTTGAACGGATAACGATTTCCAACGAACTCGTCCTGGGCATTGGTAAAATAAACATGTCTACCAAATTTCGTCAAAATCGGTCGACATTTACTCAAGTTATCATCGCACGTTTCATGATTCGCGGACACACAGACAGACATGGAACCGAAAATGTTCCCTGATATCTGAAACGGATTTCTGTCTTGGAATTTTTAAAATCGGAGGCATAAAACTTTTTTGTTCTCAAAAGTGAACACAATACTTCCGAACTTACCGAAGGTAACGGAACCTTCGGTGAGCTCGGAAGCAAAATTACTCTTTTTAGTTATTTTCAATAGTTTAGTAAGGTATAAAAAAATCATTCCTTTACAACTCAGACTAACTTTCTCATATAATCCCGGTCCCAGATCCCAGGAAACATAGTTAGTTATTAAGTCATACTTTCCGAGATACCTATTGATGAAAATAAATCTGATTTTGTTGAAAATCAAAATCAAAAAGTAAACAACCACCTGTGTACACATTTTAAATAATACAAATTAACTAAACTTCGTAGGTTTATCATCAAAGCGAGCTTAATTCAATAAATATTTAATATTATATTCATATTTTATGGGATCTGGGACCGAGATTATAATGAGAATAATAGTCTAAGTCGTCTTAGACCAATTTTTTACATCTTACTATAAAATATTGAAAATAACAAAAAAGAGTAATTTTAAACTTTGAGTATCCGCCATTTTTGGAGGGAGAACATAGAAAGCTTGAGTTTGCAGCAAATGTTTTATTTTTTTTAAGAACTTTCCTAAAATGTATCACTTTATGGGTGTTCCAATTTAAAATTTCAAGTGGAATCCAATATGGCAGCAACCAACATGGCGGAAAAAATAATTACCCACCAAAAAAAGCAGTTTTTAATGAATGATAGAGATTCCCGAAAACCGGAATCTAATATCTCAATTATAACCGGAGATATTATGTTGTTTCATAATACGTGGACTTTTGGTTCACCCTGTATATATGTGTGGTCTACGAAAATGTCATAGCTATGATTTCTTTTATAGTCCTATTAAATGGTAATTGTCCTGTGGAAACACTTTAGCACAAATAAGATTACAATGTGAAGCAAATTCTCATTTTATATGTTTTCCTGCTGTTAGATTAAAAATCGGCTATTAAATCGAACATTTTACATCTTTTTTTCCCCTTATCCTAAATACGGTCGGTGTATAAAATAAACGTACGAGAATAATCGGTTGTAAAGCAGGATTGATTTTGATGATAGAGAAAGTTTAAAGAAGCTGTGTAAGGTAGTTATTAACTATAACGGTGTGTAAAACTCGTCTAGAGCCTGTCAGTGTTATAGTAGACAAGACAAGTATTATGTTTACCTGTCAAACAATATATTGATATTAGTAGAGAACTGGTCTCTAGGAGATACAAGAGGTTCTCGAAACCAGAGATATTTGCATTCCTGTCTCATCGCCAGACTCTCCTCAGACACACTGACCTAGTGTTCATTCCTATAACTGGTTCCAGTGTGGTTGGATTTCTATAATAATTGCTTTCGAGCTTAACGCTAGGGGGAGCTAGTCTCGGAAGCATTGTGATCGGTCTAATATTTTTGTCTCTTACTTTAAAAATTCTTACACAGAAATCTCTTTCAGACATCGGGTAACGTATTTGGTCTCTTGTCTTTGTGTCAGCCCATCTGTCTTTTCAACATTTTTGTTGACCAACAATATCTTAAAAATTATTCGGCTGATTTTGATTAAATTTGGATGGTAGGACCATAGAGAATAGACTTAAAATAGAGTTGACATTTGGCGCGATTTCTTGTCCCTTCATGAAAAGTATGAAAAGTGACATCAGCGCTATCTGTTGTTCGTTGCATCAACTAAAAAAAGGGGTGGGGATGAAATGTAGCGCATTTAGTTCCTCTATGCCTCTACTAGGTGTCGCTAGTAGTCATCCCCTAAAATTCGCATTTTATAAATACTATGCTTAGTTATTACAAGTGTCACTTTATTTTGTTTTTTATCACATTTTTTTTTTAAACATTTTATTTAGTAACAAAATGTTCATATAAAGTAATTTAAAGTAACAACTTGTAATAAACTAAGCATAGTATTTATGAAATGAGAACATAAAGAACAAACCTAATATACTTTTTTGTCACAACCTTTTTATTTTATTATTTTATTATTGGTGTTAGAGCAGCCTGGAACACAGCATTTTCTGAATCTTTTGACCATAGTAAAAGGAAATTGATGTCGGTGAATTTAAAGAAAACAACAAATTATAAGGCTTCGAAAATGATTTACATAACTCTTTAAGTACTGAAAAATTTAGTAAAAAAAAACGTCAACAATCCTTTTAAATTAATTATCTAAGACCAAAATAAAACATTGTCATTTTTTTTGTCCCCCTATTTCTTGAAAATGTTGAGAACAGCGCATTCTATGAGCCGTTGCACAAACTATTTTCCAAGTTTTGTGACGTCATGATGGGACAAAGGATTTTTCAACGAATGCCACCCCCCTGGGTAGGACAAAAGCCTAATATTGCAAGTTTTAACCTTTCTTCGTTAGTTTCTCTTCCAATTAGCTAACATCTTTAAAGTAAGCGATTGGACGCGAAGAAGCGACATACTGGAAATATAGAGGCCCGTGGTTCGAGTCCCGGCGCTGGAGTCTATTTTTCTCTGTCTGTTTCCCAATGTTAATAATAATTATAATTTGATTTAAATCAAAATTTAAACTTTCCGCAGTATGAATACTACCTAAAACTTAAAAATGAAATTTATAATTAATCCCAATAATTAGCGATTATTGAATATCACACTGGGACTGATGTAAGTCATTCCTGCGCATTCATTCCTGTTTATAATAATTTTTCAATCTTCTCTAACTCCCAAGCATCCTATTTTATTTATTCTATTTTCATTACACCAGTGTACTAAATAACGAGATTTCAAATTAACAATTTGTTATCAATTCAAAATTAACTATATAGGGTGACTTTTGTGTTTATTTATTTTCCAATGCTTGTTTTTATATTATTTCACTCCCTCAATGTCGTATATATATTTATATGTGGAAAATGTTTGGAGTTTTGTATGTCTATTAATATTTGAAATGAAAGGCGGGTGAGTTTTGTCAGAGAGGTTTCAATAAAATGCGGGCTTAGATCGATAAAAGCGCGGTTACATTTCCCGCTGGATGAAAATGACATGTGTGTTAATTAAAAATCTACACCTTTTCCCCGGCTAACTTTATATACAGTGTTGCCAAATAATATTAACCCATATCGAAAATTACAATTTTTTTTATCTAGATTTTTGATAGATTAAATATATCCAGTATAGATTCTCTTGTATTTTTTATAATTTTAAAAACTCGTTCTGAGATTTATTAAACTTCAGACAGATTTCCTTTTATGTTTATGTAGCTATAATACCATTCTCTTGTTTTTGAGAAAACTAGTTATTTATTTCTGTTGTAATGACATATGCAGTTTGATCAGTATTAAAATGGAACTCATTTACTTTGGTATGGTTTTTGAGAAAAAAAAAGAAAAATAAAATAGTCATGCACCCCGTCAATTTTATATTTTTTAGATTCCAATTGAAAGAATGGCAGAAAAGTCTAGAAAAATTGAAATAAAATCATTAATCAAAATAATTACACATCATATAATTAATAAATCATACAATCAATAATAAATAATATAACTAATTTATTAACTATATAATTAATATAAAGCACTTAATATAAATTGCACTTAATATGATTAGAATTAATGGCACGTAATAAAATTAATAATTAGTGGTTTTCTCTTTTATTGATTTACGAATTTTACTTTATGCTTACATTTACTGCATTTCCTTTACATTTATCTGCAAATGTATTGATTCTCTCAAATAACTAACATTTATTTCAAAGTCTAAGTAAACTAGAAGTATCCTTTTGAATCTTAATTGTGTATGTGACTCTCCTTTGACTTTATATAATTTTAATTACCCTTTAATTTCAATTAACCTGAGGTTGCACAGTTTTCCAACTCATGAGCAGTCAACATTATCTGCAAATACAGTGTCTTGAATCTAGAATAAAAAAATAGTCAATTTTCGATAATTGCTATGAGTGGGTGTTGTTAGTTTTCAGAAATGTCTTAATTTCATAGTTTACATTAAGGATGAACGAATAGTTTAATTTTTCCTCCGAACTAGGTTTTCTTTTTTTCCCTATGTTCTAGAGTCTAGGGTTTATCTTTCTTTCAATCACATTTATTTCTTTTAAAGGAAAAGTAAAGTAGAGTATTATCCTTGTAAGATTTATATTTCTAATTTAAATATATTTTATTTTTAAAATGTTTTTAAATTTAAGAGTTTGAAGTGATTTGGTAAAAAACAGTTTGAGTTAGTGAAGTTTTTGATATTTTAACTTATATTGGAAGACTAAAGAAATATAAGTCCTGCATCAAGAATAGAGTGATTTGGGAAATAAAAGTTTGAGTTTGTGTTGTTAGGGAACAACATCCCTTACTTGTACTGGACGCTGGCTGTATAAAAAACTTAGACCAAGTAGAACTTTCTTGGACAGGGGTACACATGACTAAACCAATGATCTCCGACGTTTTTTTCACAAGTGTTTTTGTTGGGATTTCACATCCTTTTATAAGTAATTTTAGTTTCATAGCCTGTTTTTTTTTGTTTTTTTTTGGAGCATATTATATATATATAATACGTACATATTGTATAGGAAGAGATAAATGCTAAGAAAAGGTACATAATAGGAAATAAATAGTAACAGAAAATAATTATCATTGCTGAGAAGAAGGGGTTTTAAAAAGAAAAGACAAAGTGGCAAATAATTATTTAGTGTAAGTACTTAATTTAAGTGTAAGTTTCAGTCTTCGAGCTCAATACTTTTAAAGATTGATCACTCTTATTCCAACATAAAATTCTTTTTTTATTAAATACTTCAGTTTCGAAAATCTCTACAGGAACGTGCTAGTAGCGCAAGTTATAATTATTTTAATAATTTTGCACTGTCAATTTTTTTATTAGCCTTGAGAGGGACAGAGAACCAGATTTTAGATGGATTTTGTAAGTTTTCCTTTATTTGTTCATTAAACTTTACTTATATACAAAATATCAAGTTTCGCGGATTGCTATATTATACTATTACATTATTAGTAATTTATTATAGTTGTATAAGCCCTTTGACTGGTCTAAGTCCTCTTTCGGCTTTTACTCCACGGATTATTTATTATAAATGATGATAAAAATTATTTTAAGTAATAATATTAAGCAGTTAATATTTTATTTTTGTTTAATGCCAGAATTGGACTATTCTTAATTATTATAATTAAAAATTTAAAAACGTATAATTATTTTTTTTATAGTCTCATTATCTTTTTGGTATAACAATATTTATAATCCAAATTGCCCTTTTCAGAAAATTTTATAAACGAAAGGAGGAGTTTGGGGAGGGGGGATCTGTATGGGAGTAATCAGTATGGGACGGAGGTCGGATGAATATTTCATGAATTGGCAGTGATGCGTCGATTCAAAGTGTTTGGATTTCGGGGTCTTGCGCCAACTGCATGGACCATTAAACATTCTAATATCGTATTCTAAGCCATCTCAACATACCTGAAGCCTATTATGGTCTTCTCAATCGTTTAAATCTCATACAAATAGCTGTAGCTAACAAGCCGTATTATAAAAAATGTATAATCAAAGTACGATATCAATATTGAAGTGAGAGAAATAAAAATCAACATGAAAAAGACCAAATGTGTTTCCTTTCCACTTATGAAAGAACATATTGTGATATTAACGTAAACAAGTAAGGTTCGCTTCACGTAAGTAGGTACGTGAGTTGATAATCGCCGGTTTCTATATGATTAAGTTAAAATTATATTAATAACAATAATAAACAATTATTGTAAATTACTTATAAATAAATAGAATAATCATATTTTATAAATACTAACAGTAATATTGAATGTGATTTTACAAACCGGCACTTAGCCGTGGTACCCTTGAAGGGTTTCTGAGTTGCTCAACTCATTAAGTTAAAATTATTAAGTGTAAAATTTTAATAGTTGCATATTCTTTTTCTGCTCTCCAAGTCCTTTAAATTGATGTATAACATGTCATGGTGACTAAAAACATTTTTTTAGTCGCCCGCCATCTTGGAATTAAGTGTTAGAGAGAGTTGGTGAATGCGTATACCACTTGGCTACGCTAGCGCCGGTCGTGTACAGGGCATGGCCCAAACTTTTTATATATTATAATATAAAATGATAGAGGAAGATTGATGGATACATTTTAGTTCTTAGTTTGAGGCATTTCATTAAAAAAAAAAAAAAAAAAATTAAAACTAAAGATTAGATGACATTTAATTTTTCTTAACACAAACACAGTCATTTGTTTTATATTGGCAGGGAATTTTCATGAGGGTATGGTTCAAAGGGAATGGATTTACGAAGTAAGATCTAGGGAAAGTAAGGAAGTTAGCGCTGTGTTTACAGTGGCAAAATTGTTTACATGGATCAATTGTTTACATGGCCTTGTTTAGACAAAGCATCTAAATTTCTTAAAATCAGATGAGTACTTTTAGAGATAGCTTTTTATAAAAAGATGATTGTTCTTATGCGAGTAAAAACCAATGGACGCAGCAGGTTTAAATTGAAGGGGACCTACAATGGGCTAGTTATGACCTACCATCAAAATTTAATTTAAATGGGACGAGTAGTTTTCAGGATATATTGGATCGCAAAAATAATGACCAATAGATGGACCGACAGTCAGACACGGGACCAAATATGTTTCCTGATGTCTGAAACGGATTCCTGTCCAGGAATTTTTGAAATCGGAAAATTAAAATATTTCCTTCTCTTCTTCAAAATGATCACAATGCTTTTATTAAATTTGGTAAAACGCAACTAACTTTTTATTATTTTATTACGCAGGCAGATGATTTTGGTAATGTGTTGTAACTCCTTTATTTGTAAATAAAGAGATACTAATAAATGTTAAATAGTTTGAAGAAGAAATTATAATTTTTCTGTTTTTAACGAGTAGAAAATAGCTCACCCGTATGAATTCTGGAAATTGTACTCAATTAAGGTGCTTTACTGCAGTCAAACATGTAATGGCACGGCGATGCAACACTTCTGCATCTAGTTCAGGGCTTAACCTTTATGGTTGAAGGGCTGATTATCTGGATATGGTTTAAAGCGAGCCTGATGAAGAAGGAATGCCCAGCCATCGACATTTTTTATTAGTAGGGAATACCTAGATAAGAACTCGTTTCAACCATAAACCGCGTGACATTTTGCTATAGAGAACTTTTACATTTTTTAATAACTTATTTTACGGCACGGTGGGCCGAATGAAAAACTCTCTTGATCCGTATGTTGGAGAATCCTGCCGTAGATGTTACCAAAATAGCAGTTAGTTGAGTTGACTTACTTGCCGCGCAATCTCTTTTATACCCGCTTTAGAGTGGTGCTTTATTTATGACCGCATGGTCATTTATTTAGATAAAGCACCATGCTTAAAATTTACAAAAACTACTCCATGTTAGGCGGATGGATACTCTTAATGGACACTATTATTACATTATAAGAATGAATGCGAATTCACTTAAGATTATCTGCTATAATTAAGTAATATTATTCGTGAAATAACGATTCCTTAGAATAAGTTAACTGATATTTTAAAAGAATCAGAGATGCAAATTATTTTGATTTTATGGGAAAGATGTTGTTGTTTGTTATAATATTATTACTTTATTCTTGAAAGTGGACATTTTGCATATTAATTTATAATTAATCGAGTCAAACGCCTTTCTCACACATCTTATTCAGATATTTAAAACAAGGAAGTGAAATTAATATTTATATGCAGTACTTGCAAAACAAGATGCAATTATGTGAACGCTTTATACAAAATATTTAACTTCGAGTTAAATGTATATGCCCAATATACCTGTGAGAAGCATTTTATGGTGTTTTTTATTATTATTATTATTATTACTGGTCTTATATTACTTTGCTTTGTAAGTTTCATCGCACACCTATTACCCCAATTTTGGACCACTTCCCGTCATTCAATCTTCTCCAAATTTTGCACATAGAAACAACTAAGGTGAAGAATACAGAAACCAAAATAATAATAATAAAAAAACAAAATGGCGTCATATTTCTTTGCTTTTTAAGTTTCATCGCACACCTATTACCCCAATTTTGAACCACTTCCCGTCATTCAATCTTCTCCAAATTTTGCACATAGAAACAACTAAGGTGAAGAATACAGAAAAATAAAAAAAAATAAAAATTGTACATAAGACCAGTTTTCAAAAATGGAATTTTTATATTAATTATTTTCTTCTTAACATTATCAGAACTGATTGAATTAATTAACTACTTTTTAGATAAATCATTCATACCTATGCACGGTGTAAGATGAGTCTCGTTGTTAAGTTTTTCAGTAAATAATAATCTGTTCGTGAATTGTTTAAGATATAGGACGCTTCATTTGGAGTTGTGGGGCGCGCCGCATTCCTTTGTTACGCCACTGGATGAACAGAGTTTTTGGAGTTCCTACCCTGGAGCAAGCAACATATAGTTGACCATGCGAAAAACACGGATTCTAATTTTTAATTAAAAAGCTTTTTCCCCTGTTTTAGCGAATTTCCATTGGAAATAATTCGCTAATGGAGCCACCCTCATGGCGGGTGTTGGACCCTCCGGTAAAAGAGTTTATATAATAATAATAATAAAAAAAATCATTCCTTTACAACTCAGACTAACTTTCTCATATAATCCCGGTCCCAGATCCCAGGAAACATAGTTAGTTATTAAGTCATACTTTCCGAGATACCTATTGATGAAAATAAATCTGATTTTGTTGAAAATCAAAATCAAAAAGTAAACAACCACCTGTGTACACATTTTAAATAATACAAATTAACTAAACTTCGTAGGTTTATCATCAAAGCGAGCTTAATTCAATAAATATTTAATATTATATTCATATTTTATGGGATCTGGGACCGAGATTATAATGAGAATAATAGTCTAAGTCGTCTTAGACCAATTTTTTACATCTTACTATAAAATATTGAAAATAACAAAAAAGAGTAATTTTAAACTTTGAGTATCCGCCATTTTTGGAGGGAGAACATAGAAAGCTTGAGTTTGCAGCAAATGTTTTATTTTTTTTAAGAACTTTCCTAAAATGTATCACTTTATGGGTGTTCCAATTTAAAATTTCAAGTGGAATCCAATATGGCAGCAACCAACATGGCGGAAAAAATAATTACCCACCAAAAAAAGCAGTTTTTAATGAATGATAGAGATTCCCGAAAACCGGAATCTAATATCTCAATTATAACCGGAGATATTATGTTGTTTCATAATACGTGGACTTTTGGTTCACCCTGTATATATGTGTGGTCTACGAAAATGTCATAGCTATGATTTCTTTTATAGTCCTATTAAATGGTAATTGTCCTGTGGAAACACTTTAGCACAAATAAGATTACAATGTGAAGCAAATTCTCATTTTATATGTTTTCCTGCTGTTAGATTAAAAATCGGCTATTAAATCGAACATTTTACATCTTTTTTTCCCCTTATCCTAAATACGGTCGGTGTATAAAATAAACGTACGAGAATAATCGGTTGTAAAGCAGGATTGATTTTGATGATAGAGAAAGTTTAAAGAAGCTGTGTAAGGTAGTTATTAACTATAACGGTGTGTAAAACTCGTCTAGAGCCTGTCAGTGTTATAGTAGACAAGACAAGTATTATGTTTACCTGTCAAACAATATATTGATATTAGTAGAGAACTGGTCTCTAGGAGATACAAGAGGTTCTCGAAACCAGAGATATTTGCATTCCTGTCTCATCGCCAGACTCTCCTCAGACACACTGACNCCCCCCCGTGGGACCGCCCTTGATTACTGTACTGTTAAAGAGCTTTCCAACGACATGTATATACCATTGGTATATACTAGTTCGACTTTTGTACCCAAAAGTACTAAATGTACCTACACAAATTATTTTATAATGGAGTTCCTGGCATGAAATAAAACACATATACCAATTTCATTCAAATCGGATCAAAAATAGTAATGTTTCTATTTTTTAATTAAAAATACTTTTTTTCCTTTTTACCCTCCTCTTATGTGAAAATATGAAAAAATTGTACATAGCAACAATTACTTTACTCTTAATGAGCTTTCTAACGACAAGCATCATGAAGGGTATGTAATATTTTGACTTTTTTTCCTCGTACCCTGTATGTGTACCAAAATTTAAATTTTGAAATGATGTATATAATCCTTCTCCATTAAAAGATACATTTAAGTGACAACCTTCATGGTTATCGGTAAAACAGTGTTGAACACTATAAATCACAAACTGATAGACAGGCATCTGTTATTATGTATATTGATAAATAGATTCTCTGCAGATATGCAGTATCAACACACTGGACTTGATTACTTGGAATGTAATTACCAAATAACCTCAATTTTTATTTGTCACTTAGAGGTTGAGCTTTTTAAAATTGCTATAATAAAAAAATGGTTTAAATTTTATTGATTTTAGATTAAAGAGTAAATATGTACAATTTTTTTTTTTTTTAATGATTTTTCCTTAAGATTAAACAAGCAAACAGCAATAAACAATTTAACGACTTTCTAACTGACATTTTTTCTTTCAAGGAAAGGAGATCGTAAATACTTAGTTTTATAATTATCCTTAGGCCAAGTTATTATTACCTTTCCATCCACTTTAAATGGAAACTTTTAAAATATTTATGAACTTTTAGAATTCAAATGACAGTAAAAAGAAAAAGTTTATGCAATAAAAGTTCGAAGGAAGATATCTGAAGCTATGTAAGTGATGCTTTACTTTTAAAAAGAATGGGCAGTTAAAGTCTGCAGTTCAGCGATACCTTACTACAATAAGGGAATATAACTGAAGAAGTTTAATTACTTTGCAATAGTAATGGACTCGACTCTAAAGAAACCCCATTAAAACTATCAAAAGCTCACCTGATGTCAATTTAGTGCCAATAAAAAATATTTTATGTCCCTAGGATGCTTCTAGTATTAAATTTTATAAAGTACAATTAAATTAGTTCTTGTACAATATAGTATATTTTTTTTATAGTTATTATAAATATTATGCTGAGTTTATATTGAAAAATCCCCCATCTATAAAGACACATCTATACGCTGCCAATCTGTATGTATATATGTTACTATATTACTAATGTCCTTATTAATAATGTGTATCGTGTATCATTGTTATTACTATTGTATAACCCTGTTATTACTAATGTATAACCTTGTTATACTAATCTATAAACTAGTTATTACTTATGTATAACCTTGTTATTACTTATGTATAACCCTGTTATTACTAATGTATAACCTTGTTATTACTAATGTATAAACTAGTTATTACTTATGTATAACCTTGTTATTACTAATGTATACCTTGTTATTACTAATGTATACCTTGTTATTACTAATGTATAACCTTGTCATTACTTAATCATAACCTTTTTATTGCCCATCAAATGTGTGAAATAAAATACTAAAAAAATCTCAATTTCAACAATTATCCACTTTTTCCAACATTATTATTACTCTCATGAAATAAAAATCAATATTTTAAAGCACCTTTATAGAAACATTATTTTGTTTAATAATAATCTCTCTTATATCTACCGTGCCTGCATACTCTTTTTACAATTAGTATAACTTTTGACTCTCAGATTGGCCAACCTATATGAAGAAAAAAATAAAGTCACTAGGCCTGTGGTAGCGGGGGGGGGGGGGG
>KZ651102.1:1005340-1028253 GCA_001010745.2 Gerris buenoi | reverse complement strand
TTGGGTATTTTAGTCCCGTTCGACTGCTCATTGGGTCATTACAGGACGGGGGTTATCCGACCACTTTACTCATCTTCTCGATGAGATCATCAGTGTAAAACATGTCTGACCCCTCCGGGATTTGAACTCACGTCGGGGTTTCAGACCTTGGTTTCAGAGCCGAGGATGCTAACCACTCGGTCACGCCGGCCCCCAACAATATTTTATATTGCGTGCACTATTCATTCAGAAGTTATGTAACACACATAACTTCTTAATTAAAACATAACGTTTTAATTATAAAATAATTTGTTTATATTTTTTAATTCTGTTAAATTGGAATCACTGGCTATACTGCAGCGTTATGTTAACATTGAATTTTCATATTATTTTTTATTATTGAAGTGAAGTCATTCTAGATTAGACTAGCTCCTTTTCTTGATTTATCCTAGTTACTTCTTTTAATTGAGCAATAGAAGATTTCTTTAATACTTTTAGTAATTCGTTAGTAGAAATATAAATAAATATTTTATATTGCGTGCACTATTCATTCAGAAGTTATATGTGTGTTATAAACGCGTGTTTTGTATTTTGTTGTTATAGATTCAGTTTGCTTTTCACTTATTGTTATTATTTCCAAGGTTCTTATTTGAACATTAATTTTAGTTAATACACATGTATTATCTATATTAATAAGACACATAGTTATGTTATATTAATAAAGATAACATTTTAGCAGCTTCATTTTTCTGCCGCAAGTAGATAAAATATTGTATGCAACAAGGCAGCAAAGGAAACATTTCTGCCTCGTTCATTCATTGCCTGCCAAGGCAAAGCCGAGGCAGACTGCCCCCAGCAGTTATTAATATATATTTTTCTGCATTTGGATAAAATCAGATTTGCATTTAAACTAAGTATAGAAATATCATATTTAAAACGAATAATAGTTATTTATGTATTATGTAACTAGGAAGCAAAATGGAATTTTACTGACGAGTGATTAGATTAGCCTCCGAGCCGAAGGCGAGGACAGGCTTTGAATGAACGAGGCAGAAATGTTTCCTTTGCTGCCTTGTTGCATACAATATTTTATCTACTTGCGGCAGAAAAATGAAGCTGCTAAAATGTTATCTTTATTAATATAACATAACTATGTGTCATATTAATATAGATAATAACATGTGTATTAACTAAAATTAATGTTCAAATAAGAACCTTGGGAATAATAACAATAAGTGAAAAGCAAACTGAATCTATAACAACAAAATACAAAACACACGTTTATAACACACATATAACTTCTGAATGAATAGTGCACGCAATATAAAATATTTATTTATATTTCTACTAACGAATTACTAAAAGTATTAAAGAAATCTTCTATTGCTCAATTAAAAGAAGTAACTAGGATAAATCAAGAAAAGGAGCTAGTCTAATCTAGAATGACTTCACTTCAATAATAAAAATAATATGAAAATTCAATGTTTACATAACGCTGCAGTATAGCCAGTGATTCCAATTTAACAGAATTAAAAAATATAAACAAATTATTTTATAATTAAAACGTTTATTTATTAAATATTACTTACTATAATATATGATGTTATAAGATAGAGATAATAGTATAAACTGTTCTTGCCAAAATAAGAGGTTATGACACGCAGTGGTAAACACTGTTACTTTTTCTGGCTAGGCAGAGAAATATTTCCCTGCCTAGGCAGAGAAAGTATTTTTCCTGTCTGTTTTAACTACTTTCCTGCCTGTTTTTAATATTTGAATGACAAATCAGCGAAATAGTTCTTTCCAGCCTAAAAACAGTTTAGTAATGTTCAATTTTGCTGTCATGAGTAGATAAAAATATATAATATACATATTTAAACTAAGAAATAATTAATCAACTTTAAAAGTAAATAAATGTTTAGGCATTTATTTATTGTGTATCCAGTTTATGCTAGTCTGGGCTCTGCCTATAGTGCCTATGCCTAACCCTAACACAGTTATTTGTTTTCCCGTTGACAGACTCCTAGACTTTTCTGGTCGAAGCCCAGTATGGCGGAGCTATCCTTCATACATCATACATTTGTACATTGTACCGCCAAATCGAGTATGATGTGATCAATAGTGAGTCATATAAATCAGATCGTCACGGCGAGGAAATGAGAAAAAGGAAGTGAGGAAGAGAACAGTGGACTAAGTGTTACCTACCATCTAAACTTTATTAAATTAAAACGACTAGTTTTTAAGATTGTAGGTTCGCAAAAATTGAACGACAAACCGACCGAAAAAAAGATGCGAAACCGCAAATCTTCTATAATTTCTGAAACAGATTTCTGTCTTGGAATTTTTGAAATCGGACAATAATCTTACGTTACGTTCCGGTACAAAGTTCAGTTCGTTACTTTCAGTATGCTTGGAAGCAATAAAAAAAATAATAATCTACACTATAAGAAACGATACCGAGTAAAACAATAATAATAAGGCCCTTTACACTGTTTGTCGCACCGGGACCGGAGGCGTGAATGCCTTATATTTGAGGCGTGAATGGGATATCCTGATAGGACAGGACAGTACCGAGAATAGACAAGACCTAAGGTGAGATTCCACCTTTTTATGTTAGATTTAGTCATTTTATTATATCAGCTAGACACGGTTCCACCGTCGACTGTCACAGTTATTTGTTTCCCCTGTGAACAGACCTCTTGCCTATTTCTGGTCGAAGTTCAAAACGGTGAACCGTTAATTTTACAAACAAATAAATAAATTTGCTACTGAAAGACCTTCCGTAGGCCAAGAATGACGAAGAAGTTCCTCTACGTGGCCATGGGATCCCTTATCTCAGATATGTGGGAGCGCGAACCCCTTCAGCTTAGATAAGCTAGGCTTATTACATAATATGGGGAAAATCCGAGTTAACGAAGCATTGCGCTAATAGTCTATTTATAGCGCATATGCCTATATTTTACAATATAGTCGTAATATTATTTTCATCATAATAAAATATAGTCTTCCAAATAGTGCGTTACATAGCATCTTCTAGTCCTATTTCATAAATACTTTAGTGATTTTATGCTTTTATAGTCAAATTTATTTAATATTCCCCCGTTTTTTTCAATCTATCAAATAATTTTAGCAAAATTTTAAGAGTGTATACGGTTGAAATTAATCCGGGGCTACCTGTGGGTTACTTTCGACAAACATACCAAATTTCATAAAAATCAGATGAGTACTTTTGAAGATATTGGTGTTATAAACGTAGGTTTGTGCGCATTTGGAGGAAAAACGAATACCGCAGAAGGTCGTAACTTACGGGCTGATAATGTCCTATAATCTAAATTTCATAAAAAATCGGGCGAGTAGTTTTTAAGATTTTTTTGTTCGCAAAAATTGAGCGTCAGAGAGACACGAAACAAAAAAATGTTCCCTGTTGTCTAAACCTGATTCCTGTCGCGATTTTTGAAATAAGAGACACAAAAAACAATTTCTTTAAAAAATCACATAACTTCGGGAAGTTCGTATGCAAAATTTAAATAAAGAATAAATATTTACCTTATTCATAAAACCATAATGTTCGGTTTTTTCCGATTATATATTTTATTAAGTATAGAGTAAACTGCTGTTTATATGTTGGCACTACTGTGCTACTTGTGTTAGGTTATGATCAGTAACTATCGTGGCCCGTTGCGTTTAGCGATTCTACTGCATTTCTTTTCTTTTAAAAAGTTTCTTCGTATTCGCTTACCATTTACGATAAATAGTTTTTGTGGCTGGTGTTTAAATGTGATAAAGTGTTGTAAAACAATGCAATTATTAATGATATGTGATTCATTCGTGATTTCAGTGTAGTGCATTTTATACGTGTTTTCGTCTAACTTATTTATTGAGTTAAATCATTTTGTTTTTTTAGTTTATATTGATTCTTTAATAGAATTAATTATAATTCCGTATAATTTAATTTCTTAATAATAGTTTTAAAGTAATATAAATACCAGTGTTTAGCTTTTTCTGTGTTAAGCTCTTTTTTCTATTAAAGTGGAATGCGATAAACTACGTGGTGTTTGTTTGTTATTGTTATACTATTCTACAAGAAAGAGACTAGATGGAATCTAAAGCACTCAATATTTATAAGGTAAGTTAAGCTTTGTTTTGGTTTATTACATAATGTTTTGTTTACATTTGTTCGCGTAGGGTTGTAGTACGTAAAAGACGGGGAAAGGCTTGGAGGTAGACAAAGCATAGACCTCTACATAATAATATAACCTGCTTATAATTACCTTCTTCCTTGACTTGTTTATATTATACTCTCTCTTCATTTCTTTTTTTCAATTATAACTTACTTGACTTATATTCTTTAACTCCTTTGACAATCTTCTATGGACAATTCTTCTCGGATCATATTCTTGGCTACGCTCTTATCTATGACCAGGTTTTCCCTCCTCTCACCATACCTTTTGCTTTTGCACTTCCCCTTTTAGAAATGAAAATAGTTTAGTTAACTTACCTCTGCGTCTTGAACCTTGTGGATCCACTTCAGGTTCCAGACCCATAACATTCTATGCTATAATATCGTAACTCAATGTCGACTGGTGTCTGGTTCGTTCTCCTCTACAACTGAAGAGTTTTGAAAGTTATAATTTAATTTCGTAATAATAGTTTTAAAGTAATATAAATATTAGTGTTGTGCTTTTTGTTTTCTATTATCCTTAATCAAGATATTCCATCTTTTTCTCCAACATTAAATTGTTAAAATATAAATTCTAGGCATCGCGTGGCTCTATCATTGAAGCGAGCGTATACTAAACAGCATAAATAAATAAATAGCGAGCAATAATATACTAAATATTGAAATTTGTTAATCATAATGAAAGTCATAGTGGAAGATAATTGGAAGAGGGTAGTGTGGGGGTACTCGGTACAAAGCTTTACTTCCTAAACAAACCTATACACTACACGACTATAAGAATCTTACCACCCGCAGTAGCTTTAAATAATTATTATTATAAAATGTAATGTATCACTTCATTACTCAAATACTAATGCTTGTATCAAGTTAAAATTTTACATACTTGTTTCAATCGTACTTTAAACGATGTATCTGAATTTTTATTAAAATGATAAGCATACATTTTAAGCTTTACGTATTAAAAACAAATATACTTCTCATTTTATTTATTTTTGAGTAAATATTCCTTTGTTTAATATTTAGTTGTAATAAATTTAAAATAGGAAATTAAATATCCTGTAAATATTTCAATGTAAAACCTAATTGAGTAAAAAAAAGAAGAGATCTTCTGCTGCCTGTTAATTGGGAACCCTTCATGAAATCAGGAAAAGGATGCGTATTGCCCTTACTAATTATGAACTTTAATATAAGCTCAATTAATAACTACAGTCTATAAGATTATAGTTGGCACAATCGAAGGCGGGAAACAACAAATGTGGAGGGAGTTTTGGGTTATAAAAAGGGTAAATCGGTTTTGCCATGTTATATTTTTTTTTGTGGAACAGGGGTAGAGTAGAGCATTTTTTTCTGAAGTTGCATTCAACATGGGGGACCAATAAAATCGTTTCCCTCAAAATTTTCCGGCCTTTTGATTGTGCCAACTCTAATCTTATAGACTGTAATATAATACCTAATTAATATCTGGGTAAATTAAAAATTTAATAACGACAATAGTTGGTGGGTCTACGAGTCTACAGCCACCTAGGCTAGAGTCTATAATACAGCTGCATTTGTGGGGTGACACGGACAGTAGATTGACTCCCATCAGCCGTCCCCATGGGCTCCTAGGACCGACGGACCCCATTTGTATCTATTGCTATCCATTACATATTACAGGGTGAACACTTAACATGGGTTAATGGGATAGGATTCCCCCCTGAGAGTACTATCCGGATTACTTGCGTGACAATACTTACGTGAAAACATGCTATATTGGAGACCCTTAGCACTAAACTAGTAATTTACCGCTTACTAATAGAGAAACTGACACTGCATATAAATCCAATAATAACTCTTAATTTATTTATTTTCAGACTAAATATAGACTGCCAATTAGTGTGGCACATATAGCTTCCTCGGATTCTATCGCTTAGGTACTTTTTTGGTTTTATGCTTATAAAAGCCATAATTGTGTAATTTGTTTTGTTTCCCCCGTTTTTTAATGTGTAAAAATTGTTTTGATTTTGTACATGAATTTAAGTAGATATCAATTATTATATATATATATTTTTTATTTTTATTTTTTTTTTTTCTTTAGATATATGGGAGAGTGTTAAAGAGGCATTGATTAGGGAAGGCTTGGAAAGGATTTGGGTTAGGTGGCGGGATTATCTATAGAAGAGATTCCGTGCTAGAAGAGTTTGTCTCCTGTTTCTAAAACTTTCTCGCCTTTTAGTTGGAAGGAAACCGATCCTCATCGGGAGGGATCCCGTGTTGACCGAAAACTCTTTCGAATTGATTAGTTTTAAAGCTCAAAGCCCTCCGGTGGATTCGGTAAGCGGCTAAGTTTTTAACTTATTAACCAGTTGGTGTGCGTATAGAGTGACTCTAATTAGTTAAGGTTTTAGTGAATCCTCTAGCTAGACCAAGTTGCTTCTACTGTTAAAGTAACTTAAAGCTTGAGCTCCCTAGTTGTTTTGTCTCTTCTTGTCTAGCTATACGTGCATAGTATATCCTCCTCTACTCCTATTAAGTAGGGGAACTTTAACTGCAGAATTAATAGTCTCCAAAACAAACAATTGTAAATGTCCAACGTAATTCACTACTCTTTAGTTTGCAGTTTATTAATATTTCCTTTTATAAAATCACAAATTACGTGTGTTAAACTTAAAAGAGATGTAGCTAGATCTTCTAGCGAGGGATCAGGGATCCACATTAGAAAAGCTATTATGACCACTCATTAGAGAGATTTATAAATATTTACTCAAGCAAAAGTATAAAAAGAATTCACGGTTAGAAGATCCTAGAGGCATAAAACAGTTTTCTTTGAATTCCCTAAGCCTAGTTTACATTGGTCGTTACATTCGTTACATTCATAGTGTGTAGTCGCCTTCTATCCTCCTTCTCCCATTATTATTCTTTGTTTGTATTTTTTTTTTATCGAACTTTTAAATTCTTTTATACAGTTGGTTTTACTAATAATTCCTGATCTGTTCAAAGAGTTAAGAATCGTAGCTCAGTTGTTTAATCATTTTGGCGTGATCCCTTAGATTTATGAAAAATGAATACATTTCTCTTAACTAAAAATTCCATTTTTAGAAAAAAAAATGTTTAAGAACCATTTTTAGAAAAATGGTCAATATTAGTCGGAAAGTGTTAGAGAAAGGGGAAGAAAGGTGATGAGTTATAACAATATAAGATACAAAATTATTGACTGATTTTTATCAGAGGGGGAGATTTTAAAATGTTATAGTAATTTTTAACTTTCTATTTGCTTATTGACGATAACCTTGTGATTATGTTCAGGCTTTATCAATTATATTATGTACAATCGAAAGATACCGTTTTATTTCTATTCGAATTGGCTCTGCTGTTCAAGCCCTGCAATAATTCTTCGGTTATATGAATTTAATTTTGTCTAAAAAAAAAAAAAAACCGAAGCCAGTTAATTTTAAAACACTGTCGACAAAAAATTATCTAATTTAAGCTCTTAAGACTCAGTTAAGCCAACACAAGCCCTCTTTTGCCGTTTTTCACAGGAAATTGAAAGCCTAGAAATCGGATAAAAATTGTGCAGTTCCTTTACCCGATTTCAGTATACATATATAGGTTTTTTCATTTGACTCTTTCTAACATAATTGTTAAAAGAAACATGGTCATTTTGTCTGTCCTTTAGCCTTTCCGTCTATTATTGTTACGTTAATTATTTTTTTATTATTGCTATTAATTGTTTACATTACGGAAATTATTAACTGAGAAGTTTTATTTTATAATTTCTTATAATTCAAATCATAATTCTTGTACTTCTTTTTAATAAATGTGCCTGTACTGGATATATAGGAGGCCCGTGGTTCGAATCCCGGCGCTGGAGTCGATTTTTCTCTGTCTGCCTAACGTAGTTAATAATACATTATTATAATTTGATTTAAAATAAATATAAGGTTTGTGATGGTGCGAAAATCCAATTTTATTAAAACATTACTTGGATTTAGTTGAACATTAAACATATTTAATGTTGAAAGTAAAAGTAAATATTTTACTTTTGTTTAANGATGTATTCTAGTGCTTGTAGAATGGCTAAACTTTCTAATGTATATATACTAGCTTGTAGAGAGCATGAGTAGCCAATGCCTTGTTTTAATTGGGGATCATAGTATGAGTATCCTGAAACGTTTTGTTGTTTTGATCCGTCTGTAAATATTTTGTAGGTTACTTTTGGGTTTAATTTAGTAAGTTGGTCTTTAAACGTTATGTTATTGTAAGGATAACTAAGTTTGAGTATATGTATATTTGGTTGTTGATATAAGTTTTCAAAATTAATTTGATGAATTGGTAGCAATTTATGTTGGTATATAGAGGACATAGGACATTTTTTTTTATAAAATAAAACGTTATTTTATCAAATAAACAGAGGACATAGGACATACTGGCGACATAAACCTACTCCCTTACTAATAAACAGCTACAATTCTCTTTTACCTTACCTAAATCAAACTATATACCAACATAAATTGCTACCAATTCATCAAATTAATTTTGAAAACTTATATCAACAACCAAATATACATATAACCAAACTTAGTTATCCTTACAATAACATAACGTTTAAAGACCAACTTACTAAATTAAACCCAAAAGTAACCTAAAAAATATTTACAGACGGATCAAAACAACAAAACGTTTCAGGATACTCATACTATTATCCCCAATTAAAACAAGGCATTGGCTTGTCATGCTCTCTACAAGCTAGTATATATACATTAGAAAGTTTAGCCATTCTACAAGCACTAGAATAAATCAACTCATTACAACATAACTATTCAAGTATAAATACGTTTTTGACATATAGCATATCGTTGGAACCGGCAAAAATTAATTATTTAAAAGTTATAAGCAAATATAATTATTTATTAGTGCGATAATTTTGATGACGTCAAAGTTTGTTCACATACCTGTCAAAGTGCCGCCAAAATTCAAATGAAATAAAATAAATAAAAAATTATGTATATACATCATTAAAAGAGGCCACTTTAGTGGCCTCCGAAGTGAGGAAAAGTCCGGTGTACCCCGTACCCGATTTTTTTAGTTTTGTGAACATGCTTCTTAAATACTATTTTCGTTAACTATTAGATGGATTTTTATCACCATCTCGAAATAAAATGTGAAAAGTGACAAATCAACGAAACTTTTTCAAAGCAATTATTAGCGGATAGCCGAAGTTGCAATCCAGCTGCAACCTCTTATAAACTATGTAACCGTAAAGCCGGGTTCACAAGTTCGAAATCATACTCTATTTAGAAGGCTGAGAATTATTGATCGTGGAGAGGTGTACGTGCGAAGCTTAACTCTCCTGCAGTCTGGTCACTAACTCCTGGGATGCAGTCATTGATTGAATAGGAAAGGGATTGAGCTGTGGCCTCACTCACTTCACTATTCCTGGCCAACTGCATTCATTATTTACTCGGTCCAGAAATAATGTTACCAAGCGGTATACTCTCAACTCCGATTCTCCGAAGCAAAATAAAATAAATATCTCCTCAGATTGCATCTTATATAGTGCACCGGGCTTTAGATTTACTGCTACATATTCAATTCGATACCGCTTCTCCATGCCCGGTATCCCCTCTTTCTCTCTTTTATTTGTGCATCTTTGTCAATTTTTCAATTTCCACCACTCGAATACTTTATACTGTCTGTTACTTTACTCCGAGCCTAATAAATAAACGAAACAATACAACTGAACACAATACCATCCTCCTGCTATAATAATTTTATTACAATAATCCTCAGTAAATTACAAAATTATTGATGAACCCTATTGTAAAAGGTTCATGAGGTATAGCTATAACAATTTATCAAATAAATGTAAATCGAAAAATTAGTCACTGATATTCTATTGGTCTCTTATTAGATGTGGAGTAGAATACATATATCGGTATAGCTTTTTTTACTCAATATTCTCATACAATTTCATCTAGTTGCGACTTAGTAGTTTATATTTGACATAAGTATTTGCTGCAAAACCCCCGTCAATTAATAAACTGCTGTAAGTTAAAAATCTGACTATTTGCCTTTCTACTACTATTGACTATTTGTCAACGATGCTATGAATGTTACATTGTAAAGTTGCTCGTTCAATTACCTTTTCATGGATTCAATTTAATGGCTTGCGAGGAAACATTTTGAAGCAGGCTCATTATCTTTTCTCATATTTCCCTTTAATGTTTATAATTTTTTCCAAACTTAAGCTTTACATTTTGTATTTTCTTTTACTAATTTTCCGAAGTCTTTACCTTTTTTCTCTAGTGTCCTCTACACACACACACACACACACACACATATATATATATATATATCCTAAATTAAATTTAAGTCTCTTAAAAGATGTAATTAATGTATACCCAACGTAAGAAGAAACATTAAACACTGGCTGCAGCAAAAACAAAAACATTCAGTGTTATTGCACACAACACAGGAAAAAAAATACGTTTAAAAGTTATAAACCTTAAGTTCATTCGAAATGTACTCGCATGTTATTTCAAAGAATAAAAAAAAAATGCTGGATAATATAGGTGAAAAAATATAATTAATCTATGACAGATACGAAATACGAAATATAAACATTTTATCTCTGTTAAAATGTGTAGGAAGTGATTATTGTCGTAGTTGCATATATTGGTCATGCTCGTTTCATAATTCTTTCTCTTATCACACGATTAGCGTGTTTGTTTAATTAAAATGACAGATTTTATCTGAATTTAATAATTCTAACTATCTACACGAACGTGTTGATAGTTGCAAACGTGTTGTTTTACACGGGTGTAAAACAACACTGGAATGAGTCCAACATGGAATGAGTTATGATTTTGGGTATGAGTTATATGGTACAAAAATCGTGCTCGTGTTGTTTTACCTCGCTGTCGCTCGGGCGCAAACTCCACACTTGCATGCATAAATGCTACTTTGGTTACTTAACGCGTAATGAACAATTTTATTTGTGCTAATAACTTTGGAGTGGAAGAGACAATGTGTGATTTTATCGGAGCTCTGACGTTTCGAAGTTATAGCAAAGATAATTCTCAAGGGACTTAATTTTGTGTATGGTCTCTACATAAGACTATCGAAAAAGANAAATTACGTGTGTTAAACTTAAAAGAGATGTAGCTAGATCTTCTAGCGAGGGATCAGGGATCCACATTAGAAAAGCTATTATGACCACTCATTAGAGAGATTTATAAATATTTACTCAAGCAAAAGTATAAAAAGAATTCACGGTTAGAAGATCCTAGAGGCATAAAACAGTTTTCTTTGAATTCCCTAAGCCTAGTTTACATTGGTCGTTACATTCGTTACATTCATAGTGTGTAGTCGCCTTCTATCCTCCTTCTCCCATTATTATTCTTTGTTTGTATTTTTTTTTTATCGAACTTTTAAATTCTTTTATACAGTTGGTTTTACTAATAATTCCTGATCTGTTCAAAGAGTTAAGAATCGTAGCTCAGTTGTTTAATCATTTTGGCGTGATCCCTTAGATTTATGAAAAATGAATACATTTCTCTTAACTAAAAATTCCATTTTTAGAAAAAAAAATGTTTAAGAACCATTTTTCTAAAAATGGTCAATATTAGTCGGAAAGTGTTAGAGAAAGGGGAAGAAAGGTGATGAGTTATAACAATATAAGATACAAAATTATTGACTGATTTTTATCAGAGGGGGAGATTTTAAAATGTTATAGTAATTTTTAACTTTCTATTTGCTTATTGACGATAACCTTGTGATTATGTTCAGGCTTTATCAATTATATTATGTACAATCGAAAGATACCGTTTTATTTCTATTCGAATTGGCTCTGCTGTTCAAGCCCTGCAATAATTCTTCGGTTATATGAATTTAATTTTGTCTAAAAAAAAAAAAAAACCGAAGCCAGTTAATTTTAAAACACTGTCGACAAAAAATTATCTAATTTAAGCTCTTAAGACTCAGTTAAGCCAACACAAGCCCTCTTTTGCCGTTTTTCACAGGAAATTGAAAGCCTAGAAATCGGATAAAAATTTTGCAGTTCCTTTACCCGATTTCAGTATACATATATAGGTTTTTTCATTTGACTCTTTCTAACATAATTGTTAAAAGAAACATGGTCATTTTGTCTGTCCTTTAGCCTTTCCGTCTATTATTGTTACGTTAATTATTTTTTTATTATTGCTATTAATTGTTTACATTACGGAAATTATTAACTGAGAAGTTTTATTTTATAATTTCTTATAATTCAAATCATAATTCTTGTACTTCTTTTTAATAAATGTGCCTGTACTGGATATATAGGAGGCCCGTGGTTCGAATCCCGGCGCTGGAGTCGATTTTTCTGTCTATCTACCGTAGTTAATAATACATTATTATAATTTGATTTAAAATAAATATAAGGTTTGTGATGGTGCGAAAATCCAATTTTATTAAAACATTACTTGGATTTAGTTGAACATTAAACATATTTAATGTTGAAAGTAAAAGTAAATATTTTACTTTTGTTTAAATCTATATTACATATTCTGTTTACCTAAAAATACCCGTAGCCTTTAACTTAGTTATAAAAACAATGGTTGCATTGCTGTTATATTAAAGCATTTTACGAGGGATAACATATGTTAAAGGGAGTGTAAGGAGGGAACATTGTAAGTAGTATATTACGCGTAGGCTCCCGCATGTTATTCGGAGAGAGTTATATTTGTTTTTAAGTTTTGTCTCAGTGGCCGGGCTTGGTTTTTCTCTTGAAGAGGAAAGCATAGCTCCTGGATCTCTCGGTTTTATAATATATAGAAACAATACCCCTCCTGGCTCAAGTTTATAATGGAAAAAGTTTGGTACCATGTGTAAACATAGCTTGTAGCTTCACCTACCCAATACTACCAAGCCTATTCAACTAAATCTTATACACTCCCCAACTGGACTGTATCCCTCTCCTAGAATTATACTTAGAGGACGGAGAAATACAGCTCACATTGCCTTAATTTCAATAGAGGAACATTCAGTATAATAACTATTAGGTGCTTTGATTTTTTTTTTTTTTTTTTTTTTTTTAATAAAGTAAATACAGTTTCATTTAAATAATTATATTGCTTTGATAAATTTTGTTTTTTTTGTTTTTGTTTTAAATTTGGTAAAACCTTTAATAGCATTAGGTAAAAACTTGATTACTGGGTAATAAGCTTTTGATTTAAGTTACAGAAAGGCTCATGCATGTTCCTTGTTCCTCAAAACTACTACTATAAAGCGTGAAAAATAAAACGCAATAATTAAATTTAATCGCGAATAATTAAGGATAAAAAGTACAAGACCAAGAAAATCTTTACTTTTATATGAGAAAGTTAAGTAAAAAGTTGTATTGTGCAGATTTTATTTTTGGTTATGAATGGAAACTTTATCCAATCAAGTAAGTATCATTTTTCGTGGATCACTTATATGGGATTTCGTGAGCTCGGCATACTCCCGTCGCTTCGCGGCGATACATATTTTAGAATGCACGTAGCTTTTAATGAATATAAATATTAATTTATTATTTCAATTTAATAAATTAGGGCCCAATTGAATGATCTAAATGTATGGTTATTTAATTATATAATTCGAGGTGGTAAATTTAGTGAAAGATTCAGCATATTTAAGGAAAAGCTCCTAAAGAAATTAAGTGGCTAGTTATTCAGTTTTTATTGTAATTAAATTGAGGAAGCTCCCGTGATTGATTATATAAAATTCTTAATAAATTTATTAAATATGGTATTAATAATATGTGTTTAAAGACTACAAGAGAGACAAATCACCCTCATCTAAGGTAGTACAAACGAGGTCTATACATGTGGTAAATAATTAAAATGAATATATGCGTCTATTTGTATCTATCTATACTATTAAAAAAAGTTTTGTAAACAAACGAGTTGCTGAGAAAACGAGTTGCTGAGTTGAGGAGAAAAAGGGGAGAAAAGATGGCGCTTGAAATACTAAATAGTGAGGATGATTAGACGAGTAACTTAAGGGAGAACTTCGAAGGAGGTTTATCAGAATGTCGGAGAGACAAAGAAAGTAGGTAGTAGTCTGCCTTCCCCCACCAGCTCAGCCGCTGTACTACACTATACTCACGCATCTTCACCTCACCCTTCTCATTCCATAACTATGCACACACCTTGCAAAAAAGATCGCTAAATCAGTCTTTCTCAGGAATTTTCTCAACAGTCCTTGTCAGTACTTTCTATAGCTAACGTGATATTTTACAGCATGTATGTATTTGTCAACATTGAAAAGAAACATGAGATCAATTTTAATGCTTCACTTTAGAGTGCCTCAACATATAACGTAAAGAAACATGAGATTAATTTTAATGCTTCACTTTTGAGTGCCGCAACGTATAACGTAAAGAAACATGAGATCAATTTTAATGCTTCACTTTAGAGTGCCGCAACGTATAACGTAAAGAAACATGAGATCAATTTTAATGCTTCACTTTAGAGTGCCNATGGTATTAATAATATATGTGTTTAAAGACTACAAGAGAGACAAATCACCCTCATCTAAGGTAGTACAAACGAGGTCTATACATGTGGTAAATAATTAAAATGAATATATGCGTCTATTTGTATCTATCTATACTATTAAAAAAAGTTTTGTAAACAAACGAGTTGCTGAGAAAACGAGTTGCTGAGTTGAGGAGAAAAAGGGGAGAAAAGATGGCGCTTGAAATACTAAATAGTGAGGATGATTAGACGAGTAACTTAAGGGAGAACTTCGAAGGAGGTTTATCAGAATGTCGGAGAGACAAAGAAAGTAGGTAGTAGTCTGCCTTCCCCCACCAGCTCAGCCGCTGTACTACACTATACTCACGCATCTTCACCTCACCCTTCTCATTCCATAACTATGCACACACCTTGCAAAAAAGATCGCTAAATCAGTCTTTCTCAGGAATTTTCTCAACAGTCCTTGTCAGTACTTTCTATAGCTAACGTGATATTTTACAGCATGTATTTATTTGTCAACATTGAAAAGAAACATGAGATCAATTTTAATGCTTCACTTTAGAGTGCCTCGACGTGGCAGCGGCCGCTTTCCAAAGGTTGACCAGCAAAGCGAGTAGGGGGCAGAGCCCCCTAGTCTTTTATTAAATAAATTAATATTTGGTTTCGTACTGTTTTATAATTCGAATGTAGTTTAAATTTAGGAGCAGAGCGTGTGTGCCCTCTTGTGTAATTGTAATATTTTACCTTTTTATAACGTAGTTTCATTTATAATTCATGATATAATGTGCACGTGGTCTCCGCAGTAGTAAGTATATGCTTTTATTCTATTAGTTAGATTGAATTCACAATACAAGAAAACTCCGTTTTGGTCTTTTTAAAGCTTAAATGGAAATTTAAGACAATGAAAGCTAATCAAATACGAGATGATGTGAACAAGTGTAAGCAGTTATGAAAGCAGAATTTGATTCGACCCTGATTTTACCTTTACAAATATTCCAAGACTAATAATACCTGGAGTGTAATATTAACCCTGTAATAAATTGTAAAATTGCTTCTCCTTATTATAATAGAAATAGTCCATTAATCATAATAAACGTTTTAATATAGGATGTTGGATAAAGGAATTTGGGAGCTCTCTTGTATTTGCATTTAAAAAATTATAATTATCCAATTCTATTTGATTCTATAATAATTATAATTTGATTTAAAATAAATATAAGGTTTGTGNTAATAATACCTGGAGTGTAATATTAACCCTGTAATAAATTGTAAAATTGCTTCTCCTTATTATAATAGAAATAGTCCATTAATCATAATAAACGTTTTAATATAGGATGTTAGATAAAGGAATTTGGGAGCTCTCTTGTATTTGCATTTAAAAAATTATAATTATCCAATTCTATTTGATTCTATAATAATTATAATTAATAATTAATTTGTAATAATTATATAATTTTACTGTATAATATTATTCAAATTATTATAAAATATTTTGGCTTCGCATCCTTTTAAGTTATTTACATTAAGTTATACTTTTGCAACCTATTATTGGCTAATTTATTTAAGGGTACAATTACTGGTCCAGGCCCCCAGCTCAATGTTCACTCAGCATTGTTTAAATAAATGGGTAGCTGCTCGTAAGAGTAGCGCCACCAGGCTTCGGCCAACAATGGTTACAACTCCCGGTTCGATGCAAATCGAAGGAGAGTCATGTGGTTAACGACCAAACATTTCACACAAATATGACGAGTTTGGTTCCTAACCCGGTCTTGTTCAATGGGCCCATTTAAGTGGCCTGCGTCTTCGGGTGTAAAAGCCTCCCCGGAATAAAAAAAATTATAATAACTGTTTCTATCCTTCTTTTAAAAATCTATCAAAATTGTTTTATTTTTTGTTAAGCTGCGACGCCAAAAATTAATCTAGGGCCATCTGTGGGCTACTTTCAACCAATTATCCAAATTTCATAAATATTAGATAGTACTTTTGAAGATATGGGACCCATTTTAGGGGTGTAAATAAATGTACATATGTTTGTGCGCGTAAAGAAGAGAAACAAATAGGCACTGAAGGTTGCAACTTATATGAGGCTAGTAATGCCCCATCATAATTTAGTTTCAATCGGACAAGTAGTTTAGGATATTATGTTGGTTCACAAAAAGTGAACAAAGAACTGCTGGGTACCAAAAGTAATCCCTGATGTTTGAAACTGATTTCTGACTTCGAATCGGAAACATAAAGAAAAATTTCGTTCTTCAGGTCGATCATCTTTCATTTCCTTTGGTCATTTCGGAAGCAAAATGTTATTATTTTGAAGTTAAAAGAGGGTATTATTTTTTCTAAATAAATTATTTATTCTAAATAAATTTACCCTTTGTTAACACTCTGAGCTGCGCCTCCATGTTTTCTTCCCATTACAATATTGACTATACCCTGCAATCTGCTCCCCAGTGTTTTCAAGTTTTATCACCGTCAATGTAATCAGCTTCAATGCGTATGTAAAATAGGCTGTTACCACGAATACTCAAGATTTAATGTATATTTTTCACAAACAGCTTGGTTTTCCGGTGAAATCCGCGCTAAGAAGGGGTTGAAGTCCGACGTTTCGCTTCCACTATAGGAAGCATCTTTAGTTTCTTTATCAGGCGGGTAATGTAATAAGTCGGGAAGTGGCGCTTCTTGTTTTCTGCTTGGGACAGGTGCTAACCAGAGGTTTCCAGGTCCGGTAGAGAAGGAACCCATCTCTCTGTTAAAGTTCTCCGGTTGTTTCTCGATCTCAATAGCCTCTCTTACCTCCTTGCTGTGATATCTGTTGACTGAAGGGAGTATACTCGTATCTCCTCAAACTTTATGAGACGACTGGATTCGTCAGAATGCTGAGCTATCGCTGATCTATGGTCGTTGTTGTTTACTGCTCTTCGTGTTCTTGTTGAAGGCGGGTTGAGATTAATCTTTAGGTTTTCCCGATGTATTTCTTGTCTCAACTGCAAGAGATTTGGCATACACCGCAAGTCTTGAGATAAAGGTGGTCTTTGAGCTATGGCAGGAGGCTTCTTGAGGTCATGTGAGCGTTGAATGTGGTCCCGAGTCCCGAAGCTATGTTTTCGGAATATCCGGCTTATATTATCTGTTGGGAGATAAGCCTTTCCTCCGTTATATGAATTCGATTCTTAGGAAAATTCAATATACTATTCAGCTTCTACGTTAAAATATTATTACTCCCCGACGGTTATTTCTGTTACCGACTCAGAATTGATTATTAGAACTAATTTTGATAAAAAGCAGTACGTAATTTGACATTACTTTAGCAGAAACTATATAAAATTGTAGAGAATTTTTTTATATTTTATTTAAAAATAATAGAAAAATCGAACAAGGAGGAAGAATATTAGATGGCCCCATCATAATATTTAGAATTTCTCAGTTTGTTTTCAAGCTTCATACAATTCGAGCAAAACAGCTCCAAGGGGCTGAAAGAATTGGAGGAATGGGGCAGGATTTCAATTAATTCTTAAGTCTACGAGCATAAATCTAAAGGGCCTTTCCTTTGTGTAACTCATTGCTCTTGCTAGCCTTAGAGTTCTACAGCTAATATTTTCTCTTTTTCAGCAACCGTGAAGTCGAGGTGATTATGAAAATAACTTTTGGCAAAAACTCTTAATATTCCTCCAAGCTAATTTGTAATGAAAACCATTGAAGGTTTTTTTTACTCTTTCCCCTCCTCCTCCATTACTTTCTTTTATTTTAAGGGTAATCTGTCATATAAATGGGATTTTTTTCTCTTTATTTCTTGAAATGAAGGGAAAATGTTAAGAAGGGTGCGTTTAGTGGTTTAGAAAATGTGATTTTTTTTTTAAATTTTAAGTCTGAATTAATTATTTTTGATATAACGGTAAATTTCCCTTTCAAGTGATATAAGTAGGCAATATTTTATATTGGAACAAGGAATTTCTTTAAACAAAGTGTTTTTTATTATATATATAAATATACCTATATGTACTGTAATTTTAATTTTGATTTAATCTAAAAACATGATTTAGATAAGTGGTTTAGAATTGCAAATCACGGATAAACATTAAATTTTAATTTATTTGCTGAAATAATAGATACCTAAAATATATCGTATTCAAGTTTGTTTCCTAAAAATAAACAATAAACCAGCAACAACAAATAGTTTACTCTGCTATTTATAATAAACAACAAGTTTATGCCGGACTCCTGGTTATTAAAGTGTACAAACTCAAAGAAATAATTATACTGGTAATTGCCAAAATTCCCTTAAATTCTTTAAAAGTTAGCTTGTTGAGAATTTATTCGAAGTTATAAGTCGAAATTTTCGCAGAAGTATATTGGCAAAACAGTTGTGGTGAATGATATTTCTTTATTTTTTCTTCCAAACTTACCGAAGGTAACGGAAGCTATGTGATCGTTCTGAAGAATGAAAATATTATTATATTTATAAGAATGAAAAATTCCAAGACAGAAATCCGTTCCGGACATAAGGTAAAATTTTTGATTTAATTTTTTCATTTAAAATGTTGTCTTAAAATCAGCTTGGATCTACGTTCTAGAAGAAGTATGGAGTAGCACCAAACCTTCCAACTCCCATCGAATTCAAACTCTCCAATCCTAGATCCTCAGAAAATTCACAGATGCTCCTTACTATACGTCCCCAACAACACTCCATAACGAACTTGATTGATGTTTCTTTTGTTAGAGACCTATCCATATCCCGATACCATAAATTTCAAAAATACTTATCCAATCACACCAATCCTTTAGTTTAAATCCTCTCCTCTCAATCCATCCCAGATCACCCACCTCGCCGACTAAGGAGGCAGTTGCCCAGAGACTAACTATGAATGTGATTATATATTGACAATATATAGTAAGTTGTACGATTAGTGTTATTATTATATATATATTTTAATTTAATTTTATTTCTATTTTGCACTTCCTGCACTCGAGAGAAATATTTATGCACGAGCCGCCGGCGAGGGCGGACAGGTTTCTCGAGTGCAACAGACACTTAAAGCTCGCGTTGCTAACTACAATTTTCCTACAGTCAGTTTTTAATCTGTAAATAAAGTATAAAGTAATAGAGTATTCATCAACATGTATAAAAGGTTTTACAATATCAATTAAACCAGCTGTTCTTTTTATAGACAGTGTTGCCTTTTTTTGCCTGATTCAGCACTTATTATTAACTTATTATTTTAATCGTAACAATTATCACATTTGATTCTTTATTTTAGATTGTCTATCTTTACTTTTTATATTTCAACATTTTGTATTTGATATATAGATTTTAAATCATGTAGTTAGTTAAAAAATAATCATTAGTTGTCATTTTTGTATTATTATAATTTAGATTATTTGATTTTTGTTTAGATTTAAGTTCTTTATGTTCGTAAGTTGGAACCCTGGAGTGCGGTAAAGTAAAATGAGAGTGGTAAAGTAAAACGAGTGCGGTAAAGTCGTATGTGCAGGAATCTGCTGTTTTGAGTACTATTTTGAGTGTGAAAACAACCACTTTATCGATCAACTGTAGGAAAACAATATTACGCAATCTACTGACGTTATTCTTTTAAAACCTTAATTAAAAATATTATAATTATAGTTAAATTGTGTTTGTCGTATGTGAAAGAGAAAAAAATGGGAGTGGTAGAAACTTGAAACTTACCTGCGACCAACAATAGGGTAACTATTACCTATTATTTAAATTTCATTAAAATTAGGTTTTAAGACATGTTGGTTTGCAAGGATCAATTCTGTATTTGTATGTCATCTCGGCACCATTTTGCTGGTTTATTCGTACAGTATTAACAAACTCCATAACAAAAATATAAAACTCGAATGTCAGAATGGTAAAAGCTTACCTCTTAGGATAAAAGGAAAAAAGGAACACTTGTTCTAAAACCAAAGAAGCCAAACGTGGTCTTAAATTACTGCTTTGGTAGAATTACGGTCACGACCACAAAATATCAAGCCTCGTGGGTATGATGGTGACCATATAATGATGACTCAAAGCGGTCAACAGTTGTATTAAATGCCATTATAAAAAATGAAGCTTAAGACGTTATCCAAGACAACCAAGTCACGATCTTCTCAATCAAATTTCTCTAATTTTAGTTGAAATGTTCTTTTTATTTTACGATANATTATTATAATTTAGATTATTTGATTTTTGTTTAGATTTAAGTTCTTTATGTTCGTAAGTTGGAACCCTGGAGTGCGGTAAAGTAAAATGAGAGTGGTAAAGTAAAACGAGTGCGGTAAAGTCGTATGTGCAGGAATCTGCTGTTTTGAGTACTATTTTGAGTGTGAAAACAACCACTTTATCGATCAACTGTAGGAAAACAATATTACGCAATCTACTGACGTTATTCTTTTAAAACCTTAATTAAAAATATTATAATTATAGTTAAATTGTGTTTGTCGCATGTGAAAGAGAAAAAAATGGGAGTGGTAGAAACTTGAAACTTACCTGCGACCAACAATAGGCTAACTATTACCTATTATTTAAATTTCATTAAAATTAGGTTTTAAGACATGTTGGTTTGCAAGGATCAATTCTGTATTTGTATGTCATCTCGGCACCATTTTGCTGGTTTATTCGTACAGTATTAACAAACTTCATAACAAAAATATAAAACTCGAATGTCAGAATGGTAAAAGCTTACCTCTTAGGATAAAAGGAAAAAAGGAACACTTGTTCTAAAACCAAAGAAGCCAAACGTGGTCTTAAATTACTGCTTTGGTAGAATTACGGTCACGACCACAAAATATCAAGCCTCGTGGGTATGATGGTGACCATATAATGATGACTCAAAGCGGTCAACAGTTGTATTAAATGCCATTATAAAAAATGAAGCTTAAGACGTTATCCAAGACAACCAAGTCACGATCTTCTCAATCAAATTTCTCTAATTTTAGTTGAAATGTTCTTTTTATTTTACGATAGTTACACACCTCTTAAAAAAAACAACTTCGTTTATTCCTTTAGAATATAATTTATAGATGCTTGTTTAAATATATTTTCTGCGGAACATTTTAGTATCAATTAGTGTTAGACATCTGTGAAAATCCAACTCAGATTATTGTTGATGTCTCAAAATTTGTTCAGGGAAGTCTCACGATTATACTGACCTCTTATTATAAGTTATATTATCCGTCACACAAACTGGTTTGATTGCGTTTCTCAATCATCTAGTTTTCTGTAGGATACTTTTTGAGGACAGTGCTATTAGCTGGGGTTCTCTTAGAAAAGTCCCACACATCCATATGGTTCGATATAATTCATCCTACTCTGTATGACATTTGTATAATATCATGTCCGGTTTCCACTCTTAGTAAAGGTGTTGTCGCACACCTGGTTCGACAAACCCCCGGTCAGGCAGAGCTTGCTGTTACTAACTGATTAAACTTAGGACGTGTAAAAAAGAATAAGTGAACGAAATATAAGCATGTGTATAAGTAAGCAAAGAGGGATTCGAAAGTCTTTACCCAAAGTCTCGCCTACGTTACTTATCCTAACAAGGCTATTGGTGATTCGTTCTTCCACCCACTCTGCTGCCAATAACACTCTTGCTCAACCTTTCGTTTGGATCAAAAAAAAAAACGTTGTTTTTACTTTTTCAAAAGGTCCAACTGCACCAAATTTAGTCATTTTAGAAAAAATAAGTAGTTATTACCTTTTCTTGTGGGCTCAAAGTTCAATCTGACATGTGCTTATCGAATTTTACTATAGGTTTCTTAATTTTAATTTTATTTATCATTTCATCAACGTTTTTATATTTTAAACATTCTGCTATTACAGAATAAGTAGGTCAATTTTAGTAAATTTAATATTCGTTTTACCGAAGGTAATGAAAGCATTGTAATCTTTCTGAAGACTTTTTACATTCCTTTAGATCCGCTTTAGACATCAGCGGACATTTTTGGTCTCGTCTTTGTCTGACGATCCGCCCTTCAGTTTTTTTAACTTAAGATAATTTGTCGAAAGTTGTCCACAGATGGTCCCTTATTAGTGCCAACCTTCTGCGGAAATTTAATATTTCTTAAAAATATATGTTAGCCTATTGTGGATAGTTACACATTTTACATTCCCAGTAGGATTCTATCATATTATTGTGTGACCAATAATAGGAGGAGTGGAAGCCAATTATAATTATAATTGGCAGAACATTTTTCTTATGTCGATTATAATTCTTATTTTTATTTTTTTTTATTATTATTATTAGATATTATTATTATTTTTTTTTTTTTTTAGAAGTCTA
>KZ651102.1:987171-1001131 GCA_001010745.2 Gerris buenoi | reverse complement strand
AATGTTCAAGTAAAAATTGTTTATTATGTAATTATCTATACATTTGGTCCTATTCATTATGTTGCTAGGATCAATAGGTGAAGAGATACAGAGAGGTTATAATATAATATAGAAAAATATTAAGTACGGAAGTATAGACTACACTTATAAAATAAATGGGCTAATTTATTGTTTTTTGAGTTGCTAAATACGAATTTTTTAACTTCCATCCCGAAATTCCACCCAAAACCCCAAAATTTTGTGATGGAACCCCCTAAAAATAGTGGTTTTTTTTTTGGTTTTTTTAAATAAATATATGCGTTTGTTTTTTTGGGAAAAATAAATACATATCCAAAAAGAAGACAAAATTTGCAACAAAAAATATTCTATGGCGTTTTTGCCTAGGCAGAACAGGATGGCGCTGGCGATTACTGTACTCTTAAAGAGCATTTCAACGATATGCATCATGAAGATGTAGGGTATTCATTACTTGTACCCCGTACCCCGGTGTACCAAAATTTTAATTTCGAATCTCATGTAGGCAGTAACCTTCACCTTGTTTTGAAGAAAAAGTGTGTAAATATTCATCAAATTAGGATAAAAGACATACCCTCATACGGATAGTCTATAAGATGAATCTATATTTTTCAATTTTACCCCTCTCCTAAGTGAAATTATGATAAAACTGTACATAACTACAATTACTGTCCTCTAAAAGAGCTTTTCAACTATATGCATCATGAAAGGTATTCAATACTTTGACATTTGTACCCCGTGCCCCTGTGTACAAAAATTAAGTCTTACCTAGGAGGTAAGACGAACACACAAAATTCCATGGTCGTAGGTTCTGTGGTTTCAGAGATATCGTGATGTGTCAATGAGTGAGTGAGGAGTGAGTGAGTGGTATTTGGATTTTATATATATAGATATATACGTTTTTAATTTAATTACGTCTAGTTTGTTTTTAATTTAAAGACTTTGATAACCTAAAGCAACCTTCCCGAAAAATTAGTAAACAAAACAGCTAAAAAGCATTACTTGTTGGTATGATTGTTCTTTTTTTTACTTCCCTCCCTGTTATTAGCAATGTAAAGTCCACTTACAATGCAAGTCGTAGATAAAATAATATTCTCTTGCACTTAGTCGCAAAAAGCTACATTAGAAAGGGATACAACTAATTTATTTCACGATCCTGGGTTTGGTTGAGCTGTAGTTTTTCTATTAATGGAATTCTATTTGTTTAAGAATATTTTGGAAGTCAAATTGAAATTTCAAGTTGCCCGCTCAATATGATTGATGTAAAGATTATTCATTGGTTCCCCACCAAATTTTCTAATCTCGTTACTGTAAATTTTGAAAATCAATGTTGACAATCAAGTCACAGTTCAATGATCATAACCCCTATCTAAACAAGATTAAGCTTTAATTTGGAAATATTAAACCTAAGTCGGTTTTGCAATTAATTCCATCATATTAATTTTCTAAATATCATCCTCTATCGAATACCGAAATTATATTTGCAAAGAAAATATTATTTCGTTATGGCTCTCCCTTGAGATTGATTGCCCAATTAGAACATGTAAAATCACCCCCCTACCTCCCCCTGGGGGCAAAATAGCCTTCCTGAAATAGTATATAAGGGAATAGATTAGTATAGTATAATAAATATATTAATGGTATTTCACTTTTAATTAATTTGTTCTAATGCTTATATGTATATATTTTTAATTTTGTTGCAGGTGATTTCAAGTTCTGAGACTAATAAGATGTAATGACGCTCAAGGTAGAATACATTATTTTATTGTATTATTTATTAACTAGAATTCGATCAAAAGCCAATAAAATAAAGTCCTTTTTTAATAGTTTCTGCTCTTTCTTAAATCGAATGAGTAATATTTGTTTTATTTGTCAAAGTACTTATTCGTTGGATGAATTCAATTATATCAACTTCCAACCTACCTTTAATTTAAGGTACTCACATGTTGTAGTTTTTTTTTCATTGAAATAATTTACTTTTTAATTGAATTTATAATTTAACACACGTATCTATCTATCATCAATATTTAATTATATTTTATTGACTCGTTGATTTATTTATTTAATCAGTTGTTATGGGAATTGAACCTACATTTGGATACTTCAAATCTAGGTTAAATCTACCTTGATACACTAACTAATTTATCATTATTGTGCTACTATTATTATTCACGCTATCAGCTTATTTTTATTCCTTAAAAATGAATCTATATCATATATTCTGTAACAGTAACTTTAGTAGCTATTGTAAATATGTATCACTTATATATTGATAGATCTTATGGAGCTTCAGTTGACGTATTAATATGGGGAACTCATACTGAGATACTTTGCATTCACATCTATCTCATTACAAATACATGAGTGTAGAAAGTAGTTTATTCCAAACGGTGCACTGAACCTTCCTTTCAATTATTGGTTTAAATTAATAATAAATTAGAAATAAACTGTATTTCAAATTGAAATTAACTAAGGTATCCGTCGGTATCTCATCACAGGTCGAAATCATGTATTCCTTTCCTACGATTAGGCAGATCGTAAAATTGCGTTCGCGTTCAATTGCAATGCAAAAATCGCAGGCTAAATATATGTTAAGAGATCTCATGCAATTTGGGCCACGGAAGACCTTCATTATTATCCTAAAAGACTACTTATGTAAAATTTTAGGCTCCGTTACTTTAATATTTAGTATAAGCAGAGGTGAATTCTCCATAATGACTAATGATAACTAAAATCAAGCCGTTTAAAAGGCTCAAGAGAACGGAAAAGGTGATGAAAAAAGAGGTTTTAAAATAGTAATCGGTTTTTATGAAGTTCTGCCAACCTCTTTATATGTAGTCGATATTATTGGTAATTTTTAAATTCGTTTTTTCTTGAGAAAGTAACCATGAAAAGTGGTTAAATCCGTTTTTTATTATTTATCAGTAAAACAGTATTGGGCGTGGTTAGTTTTTCGACTGTTTATGGTCCAACGTCTTGATTCTTTCTTTAGAGGATTATCTTGATCACTATTTGAATGACCCAGAGAATCCTAGTACAGTCTGTCACAAACACACTTGGTTTTTCTCAATAATTATTTGCGCTCCAAATAAATGTATTCGTAGTCGTTGCTTTATAAGTAGGGCCCATGCTCAATTCTTAGGTTCTTTTTTTTTGATAAAATTATAAGTTGGGTGTACCATATTTGATTACTCAGCTTGATTTAAATTTTATTATGTGTGTAAAGGGGCCACATGTTTAATACTTAAGTTAAATATTTGTATAGTATGTTTAGTACTTAAGTTAAATATGGTTGGGTGTAACCTTTGGTGACCCAGCGAGATTTATATGTTATCTGAAATATTTGAGGAAATAGATTTTGAATAATTGGAAGATGTTTAACATTTTTATATTTAATTGCTATTTAATAGCATTGAATGCTTTTGATGGTTGGATTCCTCGCTTGCTGTTTTAAAACTCTGTTTTTATCGATGGCAACAATAGAGTACAAACGAGGTACATATTATGTACAGTCTACTGATTGTAGAGAAAATACACCCTCCCATGTTCATGAAATAACTTTTACACTTCAATTTCGCTGGGACCAGGGTTGTAGAGGAAACTTGTCACTTAATCACAGGGCCCCTGGGTTTCCCAGGCAAATTCGTTAACTCCCCCAGCTAAACTATTTTGTAAAACTCCCGGGGCTGAGGACCTCCTCCTTACCCTCAGTCTTTTATGTTCAGACGGAAAATGTTTTACAAGCTAACGGCTGAGAGGAAGAAGGGAAAGCGTAACGTTGATTACAAGCCAAGGAAAGCACTGATTTCACTCGGAAATCTAATCTGAATCAAGGCAGATTCAGACTCCTCTCTATTTTTGAATTCAATATATTTTTTTTATGTATAGGGGAAAAATATAATTGTTTGTACATAACAATTTCAATTCACACTTACTCCTTCAGAAACTAAGTTTTACTTCCGAATTATGTAGGCGATTAATTATAATATTATTATTAGAAAAGGCTAGCAATATTATATTCTTCCCCTGTACATAAAAAAAATATTAAATCCAAAAATAGAGAGAGATCAGAGCGCTGACTAAGGTTAGATTTTCTTGTGAAATCATTTTGTATAAAAAAACAATAAATATTTATTAGATGCATGTTTGCTTCCGAGCTTATGAATGCTTATGCTTGCATTGTATATATTGTATAGTTCTGAGTTCTGAAGAACGAAATTTTTTTATGCCACCAAATTAAAAAAAAATCCAATACAAAAATCTGTTTTAGGTGCCAGGGAACATTTTTTTTGTCCCGTGGCTGTCTGTCCTTCACTATATTTGTGAATACTCGACTGGTTTTAATAACATTTTGTTTTAAATGATGATGTACTATCAAAATTTGAACAAAATAGGATGATTAGATCTGAAGATATTTCTGGAACGGATTTCTGTTTTGGAATTTTTGAATTAGAGGACATTTCATTTATTACAGCCATCTCAATCGGTAAGCTAGAAAAGTAAAGGAGGCAACATTTAAATAAATTAGAAAATAATGGGTCGTAAAAGCAAAACATAAATTACGCGAGGAAGCTATGTCCCAAAACTAATTGGCAGAATATTTTACATTTCGTGTTGTTAAGATTAAAAATGAATCGTTAATATGCTTATTAATAATTTATCAGGTAAGCAAACGCCCGATTATGAAAGCATATCTTGTACTCTAAGTTTAGAAGCAACAAGTCTAGAAAACAATCAATAGTTTAAGTCACGCAAGTAATAACACGCCCTAAAGTTTTTCTTTATAATGTGTTTATCGGCCTATTTTAGTCGGTGATAAATAGTTTTCATTCTAAGCAAGACTAACTTTCCACGTTTATCTTATTTTATCTACTTTAGTTATATTATTTTACCTATTTTTAGTTACATCTTCATTTTTGTGCTATTATGTCCAATAATGAAATATTGAACAAGTCATTTTTTATGTATGAAGTTGACTTTTTGGGACGAGATTGTCGCTGGTTACTCCTATCAAAACCACGTGTGTTTGAATATTTTGACTTGTAAAATTAAATTTCTTCATAATGATTTACACATTTGCTGCTACAGCTTTTTTCGATTTCTGATTTCAAACATTGAAAAATTAAAAAATATTTATATTTTTTTTTAATTACAACAATAATACGACCCTATATAACTTAAGTTTCATCAATGCGTTTTGATATACTCAACTTTCCTTAACAATTCTCCTACCTTTTGATATACCTAACTTTCCTTTGCGATACATCTTCTTTTTGATATACCTAACTTTCCTTAACAATTCTCCTACCTTTTGATATACCTAACTTTCCTTTGCTATACATCTAATTTTTGATATGCCTAACTTTTCTTAACGGAACACTCTGTTGTTATTATTTATTGTTTTATCAGGGTGTCATACAACTAGGTCATATACACCCAAACACTTTATTGTTGTATATGTATTGTTTTACGTTGAAAATATGTTTAAATTTGTTGCCTAATTTTAGTGACGAAGTGCGTGGGATTATATAAACTCATTATAACCAAATAGGTGTACGCAAGTTTATAATAAACTGTATTGCCTATTTAGTTAAATAGCGGATATTTTTGAAGGTTAATTACCAGTTTTTACTTTCTTTATAACGTACCACGCATATCGCTTAAAATATGTAAAATAGAGTTCACGTTTCCTTTTAAAAAGTATCATAAAATTTTATTACATTGAATTTGTTTTGTTTTTTTCATTATATCACAATTTGTTTTTAATAAGAATAATTGGCTTCAATTAAGAGTGATTTTTCTTATGGGAAAAGTTTTCTAAACACTTTCATCAGTTACTTGGTTTTTATTTTAAAGTTATGATCAAATAAATGAAGTCAGCGAAGCGAACTTCCTATGTGAAAATATTATTCGCGCTACATTCGCGTATATATTTATAAGTTTTTCGAAGCACCAAGATAATTTATGTTAACTTTGACTAATTCCCTTCATCGCAGTGAGTTTTTAATAAATATGCTAAGTAATTTAAACCTTGTATTTGTTGACTACTTAGTTTTTTTTTAAGGAAATAGTTGTTTCAGCCTAGTTGTAGCTTCTTTTGTAGGCGAGTAATTTAAACCTTGTATTTGTTGACTACTTAGTTTTTTTTTAAGGAAATAGTTGTTTCAGCCTAGTTGTAGCTTCTTTTGTAGGCGAGTAATTTAAACCTTGTATTTGTTGACTACTTAGGTTTTTTTTTAAGGAAATAGTTGTTTCAGCCTAGTTGTAGCTTCTTTTGTAGGCGAAGGGATGGTCTCGATTTTTTACCGGATGATGTTATTTTTGCACTTAATTTCCATAAAATGTTGACATAATGATTAAATCGAATTATGAAAAGCCTCATTATTAAGTAATACAATACTCTGATGGATTGTGTATACGATATTAGGAAGTATAGTTATATGTATACTGATTCGTTCGTTTTATTTACGCCATTTTCAATTATTAAAATTATTACTACGTCTACGTCTATAAGCTAGACAAACCATTTGTTTCAACTTAGGAATTAAGCCTAATTTAGGTCCTTTATACTAGCTCCGTGGTAGAGTGTTCCAGCCACATTTTAATTCCGGGGGGCTTTTACACCCAAAGATGAGGCCTCTTAGGTGGGCCCATACATCAAACCCGGGTTAGGGACCGAAATCTTCACACACTAGTGTATGGAGATATCTTCCCATTTGTTTAAACAATGCAGGGTGGACATTGAGCGGCGTGCCTGGTCCGGGAATCGAACCCAGATGCTGCTTAACTTGCCTTATCGCAAGGCAAGCGCTCTAGCTTCCGAGCCATCCAGGCACCCCCTCCAGCCACATCGCACATCATACCCTTTTACTATTTTACTATCGTTAAAGATCCAAAATCTGATAGGTTGGAGACGTGGGATCGAACCCACGACCTCGTGCCCTCGATGCATTGATGAGAAGACGCGACAAATGTCTAAATCCACACGATAAATCACGATAAACGCAATATATTGCTTCAGAGCATACCGAAGGTAATGGAAGCATTGTGTTCACTTTTGGAAACGAAAAAACTTTTATGTCTCCGATTTTAAAAAAAGACAGAAATCCGTTTCACACATCAGGAAACATTTTTGGTCTCGTGTCTGTCTGTCGGTCTGTGTGTCCGCGAATTTTGAAATTTACGATAACTTGAGTAATTATTATCTATCCAAGCGTTCGCGCGTAACGCTCACGTAAACGTGAACTTTAAATTTAAAATTGGAATTTTTGGTCGGGAAAAAAATCAGACCTGATCTATTCAATAAGACAAACATTTTTTCAAATACAATTTTTTCTTAAAACCTATAGCGACACCCCTATGAAGTGTTAAAGATCGCTAAAACTATTAATAGCTTTTAGACAATGGACAATATATAACAATAAAGTAATATAACAATGAAGTTAAAGCTAATATAACAATAAAGTACATGATAAGATGTGAGGAAGCTATGTGCTACACTAATTGGCAGTCTATTTTTTATTTCTAACCATTCAAAACTATGAGATAGAAAACATATATGTTATGTAAAATGGTTGTTTATAATTGTGGAGCAAGACTGTCTAACTGCCTACGCAGGATTGAAACTCATGAGGTTAATTTTCAGAGGCCCCGGGGTCAGTTTAAGGGGGTGAAGGTGCAGACAATTAATTCTCTCTTCTGAGTTTAACTGACTAATTACTATAGAAAACATGTTCCTACATTAAAACTTCATGTTAATAATCACACTTGGCCAGCCACATAAAAAAACAAAAAATAAATCGCCTAAACTCGACGAAACATTAAAAAAAAACTTTCTCTTATACGCATTGATACTGAATTGAAATATCTTAATTATAATTAATCATATTTAAACATTACTCTATAACATATCAAAATCTTTAAAACTAAATTCCTAGGATTAAAATAAACTAAATTTTAGAATTTTTTAATCGTAATCGTGGAACCGTTTTTGATAAATTAATATTTTGAAAAATGTGATTACGCTTCTAAATTTACAAAAAATGATAATGTTGCATTTGTCTTACTAAAAAAAAAATAATAATAATAAAAAAAAATAATAATAATAAATAAAATAAAAAATCATGCATGTAGTACATGTAATATGTGTACTCTCATATCTTTGGTCATATCTCTCTCATATCTAATTGGGTCGAATATATCTTATGCAAATATGTTTATCGCCCTCCACTTGTAAACGTTCCTATCCTGAGCGGCCGGTAAAGTTCCATATTACAGCCCTGGGGCCGGTAATAATGCATGCTTTATCATTACAGGGCCGCTAATTAGTCCGAGAAGCGGCCGCTTCCTGGCCGGGCCGCGGCGTGCAGGAAGCGCTAGTAGTTCTCAGCGTCAGCTGTTCAATTTGTATTAATCAATATTTTTATAACTGCGTTTTTTTTTGGTAATGATTTAACCTTGATATGCATTTATTGTTTCTTGTACCGTTATTGTTTATTAGTTTTTTGTACCGGGTGTCCCGCGACACCACAGGTATTTTATGATTATAAAATTTTATTATTTATATTTAATGAAAATTTTAAGGAGCTACGTATTGTTTTTAAAAGTCTCTTGGAAGAGTCCCACTGCATCTGCAATGTTTTATCAGGGTGTCATACAACTAGGTCATATACACCCAAACACTTTATTGTTGTTATTTATTTATTTATTGTTTTATCAGGGTGTCATACAACTAGGTCATATACACCCAATAAAACTCTATTTTATTTATTTATTTATTGTTTTATCAGGGTGTCATACAACTAGGTCATATACACCCAAACACTTTATTGTTGTATATGTATTGTTTTACGTTGAAAATATGTTTAAATTTGTTGCCTAATTTTAGTGACGAAGTGCGTGGGATTATATAAACTCATTATAACCAAATAGGTGTACGCAAGTTTATAATAAACTGTATTGCCTATTTAGTGAAATAGCGGATATTTTTGAAGGTTAATTACCTGTTTTTACTTTCTTTATAACGTACCACGCATATCGCTTAAAATATGTAAAATAGAGTTCACGTTTCCTTTTAAAAAGTATCATAAAATTTTATTACATTGAATTTGTTTTGTTTTTTTCATTATATCACAATTTGTTTTTAATAAGAATAATTGGCTTCAATTAAGAGTGATTTTTCTTATGGGAAAAGTTTTCTAAACACTTTCATCAGTTACTTGGTTTTTATTTTAAAGTTATGATCAAATAAATGAAGTCAGCGAAGCGAACTTCCTATGTGAAAATATTATTCGCGCTACATTCGCGTATATATTTATAAGTTTTTCGAAGCACCAAGATAATTTATGTTAACTTTGACTAATTCCCTTCATCGCAGTGAGGTTTTAATAAATATGCTAAGTAATTTAAACCTTGTATTTGTTGACTACTTAGTTTTTTTTTAAGGAAATAGTTGTTTCAGCCTAGTTGTAGCTTCTTTTGTAGGCGAGTAATTTAAACCTTGTATTTGTTGACTACTTAGTTTTTTTTTAAGGAAATAGTTGTTTCAGCCTAGTTGTAGCTTCTTTTGTAGGCGAGTAATTTAAACCTTGTATTTGTNTTTTTTTTTATATATATATATATATATATATATATATATATATTTGTACTAACTATTGTAATATACTCTTAAGAGTAATGTAAAAATTGAAACAAAAGAAATTACTTCAAGTTCATTAACGTGGGATTTTAATTATATCAAATGAAAATTATATATTAGTCGAGTTTAATCACTTTCATTTACAAGTTTCTTGATATATGCTAATTATAATTGTTGTTGGGTTTCTGTTGAAGGGAAATGCCCTTGAAATGTTACATTTAAATGCCCTGAGAAAATACTTGGCTACATCAACTTTTCTTTTTCATTCATTATTAGCTGGTTCTTTTTTGGAAGAGAAAAAAAAAACACTAAAACATGATCCATTCATGAAAAATAAAAGGAAAATGAAAAGAATTTATAGAGGAAACGAGCTATATTTTTTTTTATGGATGGTTTGCTTTTTGAAGTGAACAAGTTTGCTCTTATTTATATTTAATAGTTTCCTGTCATTATATTACATGGACTTCTACAGAAATATTTAAATTACCAAATTGAATTATAGTTAATTAAGATTATAAGTTCAAGAAGCTTTTTTTTTATTATTCTTTTTGTACCTCATTTTATATTTTACTAAGATTAAAAGACAGTTAAACAAGTTAATATTTTTGGATAAGTATGAATTAATATAACGATTTTTTTATTTCTTTAAAAAGTCATGCTTGGTTGAAAGTTGAAAAACAATATTTAAGTGAAATTAAATACTTAGCATATTTTTTTTTTTCTCATTTTTTCAAAAAAATATTTCACCAATTTTTTTTTTTTTTTTTTTGAGATTTCAACGGAATTGTCCGTTTTAGGTGTTTTTAAGACCTCCTGAGTGGTTTTCAGCATGACGTATGTAAGTTTATGTGTTATCATCGTAGCGCCCAAAGTATTTAACCTAGAGAGTTGAAACTTGGCAGAAAAATCAGTCCTTATCTGAAGTGGTGCGGCCCGGAAAATCACCTTTTTCCGCCATCTTAAACCCAGTTTGCTGAGCCAGCAAAATTTTTAAAAAATCTTAATAAATCGAAAATGCACCTGATCGAGTTGAAATTTGGCACGAATGTACCTCTCTTTATGACAAACAAGCCCACCAAATTTAATTTTGATATTGGCCGCTATTTTGAAGTTATCAATTTTTGTATTTTTAAACTTTGACGGTTAATAATACCGAAAGTATAAATAGGTTTTTAATATATAGCATATCGTTGGAACCGGAAAAAATTAAGGAACAAATATAAAAAAAAAATAAAACGATGAAATTCCATTAATTAGTTTAAAAGCTATAAGCGAATATAATGATTTATTAGTGCGATAATTTTGATGACGTCAAAATTTGTTTACATCTGTCATGATATTCTTCTTTCTTTGTCTATTTTTCTTATTTCACTCTTTCTTCCTCCTCATTTTTATTCATAGTCTTTTACTTACACATTTTCCTCCTCGCATTCTTCTTTATTTCTTCTTCTTGCTTCTCATTTTTGTTCTCTTTCTTCTTTATTTCTTTTTAAATTTTCTCACCGATATTATTATTTTCCTCCTCTTAAAACTTACTCAAAATATAGCCTTATTAAATTTAGAGTAGTTACGCGCTTTAAAATTATTTTTCTTTGACATTTATTGACCTAGTTAAGCGAGGCCTCTGTTTCAACTCCAGACTCGAGTCTTTTCGTCTGTCTGTCCGTAAATTTGTTAGTTACGTAGTCACGACCAATCGAGTCGGATTTTCTTCAAATTTGGCATGGATTTTCCGTAAAATCTATAATTTTTTTTGGAGCGAGGTCTACTGTTTACAGAACTACTAGTGTTAATACGATAACTCGTTCATAAAGTTATTTGGTAAAGCTCGTTTTTTGGCCTCTGAAATAATTTTTGTGGTCAGTAGATCCCCCCCCCTCCATCATTTATGGCAAATTTGAAGAAAATTTAACGCACTTGGTGAGGCTGATACGTAACTAACAAACGGATGAGTTGAAACTGAAAACCTCTCTCCGCTCGGTCAATAATCCGATATTTTAATTAATTTTATCAAGAAACCAATCCCATCCCGCCTGTATTATAGTTATAAAGGGGTTCTTCTCTCTTTAGCATAATTTATTTTTCTGTTGTTGGATATTAAGACCGATTTTGAAGAGAAAAATTGACTTCATATTTTCAATTGGTTAAAATTTCGGTAATTTCGCTTATTCATGAGAGTAATTTTCTTTTTAAATAATTTCCACTTTATCTCCAATCTTCTGAATTTCGGGTAATCAATCGTGATTTATGATTGATTATTGCGGTAGGTAGTTGAGGCAGGTTAGAGAATCACTTAGGACCTATTAGGTAACCATATCGGAAACATCAAACATATTATGAACCTCTTTTCTTCAAAATGTTTTTGCAATATCTTCTTTTCTTTTGATAATATTTTATTCAATTTTAAAGGTTTTTACCTCTTTTAAATACCTCCACTTCTTTTTACCCTCGATAAATTTTCACATCATGTTTTAAGTGCAGACGTTTTAAATTAATTGAGACCATCTGTGGGCTTCTTTTGTCAAATGATCCACATTTCTTTAAAGTCGGATGGGTACTTTGAAAGATATAGTTAATAAAAAACCCAGCTCCCGATGCCAAACCCAATCTAAAGCCTGACTTTGGTCAAGGAAAGCCTCTGAGACATTGCTTTTTTTCAAGAGCGGTGAAGATGGCTGAAGAATAACACGATTTCATTACAACTCCAAAACAAGACTGGTTTATTTTATGTCATTTCACAATAACACAACATTTGACAGCTCAAGTCAATTTTACAATAAATAAATAGAACATTCAAAATCCGTACACTACATTTCTCCCCTCCCCCTTTTCATATTCGCTGCCGAAGTTAGTCAGCATGTTCCCGCTCAGGTTTTCCGTTTCGTAGAACCATGTAGGAAAACTCACCCGTTCTTCTCCGAACTGTCCCTGCCTCGTATTAGCAATTCAGGTGGTCTCTGAAACCTCAATGAAAATTCTTGTCTTTCTCCCTGGATAAACTTTTTTTCCATATAAATTGTTTAAACCTGATTTTAGATCCCTATAGTTAATTTTGTTAATGTCATCTGACCGAAAATGATGTACTCTAATTTGTAAGCCCCCGAACCAATTTTTAATGTAATAAAATCGATGTTATATTTGAATCTCCCTCTATGTCGATTCCACGTAATATTAATTGTTTTAAATCTAGGGATGTAGTATTCCTATTCCTCATTTCCCTGATCAAAGGAATAAATTTAAAGTCTTTAAAATTTATCCTCTGGTTTGCCTGTAATGGCGGTAAATTAGTAGTAATCGATTGAGGCGAACCTTGGTGTGGTTTAGATTTTAGATGACCCAGCATCTTCCCCAGATGACTCGTCCTCTTCCGAAAATGGATGGGTTTTCCCTTGTTGAGCCCTGGTTTTCTTTGCTTCATGTCCGTTTCTACATCGCTGATTTTTCATTTTTACCTCGTCTCCAAATGAAGAATAACACAATTTCATTACAACTCCAAAACATGACTGGTCATGCTAATAAACAATATGGTAACATTTCCGTTCTTATAAATAATTTTTATACTGAAAATATTTTATTGTTCCAAATTTTGTTTTTTAATGTTTGTTGTTTCTTTGTTAAATTCATTCCTTGCGTTTAAAATGAAGAAAAAAAGGCAGATGGTGAATAAATAAAATAATAAGGCGGCCTAGTGAAAGAACATAACGTTGTCCTGAGATCCATTGTCCAAATTAGTTTGCTCATTATTGAAAGAAACGCCACGGCTTTTCTTCCTAGCTTCCTTGTTGTCCGCCATCTTATTTTTACCTTATTGTTTTGCTAAATTATTATTTAACAAAAGGAATAAAACAGAGGGTTGCCATGTTTAAAAAATGCATTAAGCTGTGAGAGAAGCGGCCATATTGTTTGCTCTTGCTTGGTAGAGTTTGTACTCCAGATTTATTATGAATGAGCTTTATTATTATTGGTCTGAAGTTGACTTGATCTGAGTGGCAAGGGCTTCATTCTACCTCGGATAAACTTTTATGAGAAAGCTTAAAAAATAAAGTAAAAACATTTTATACTCTTCTTTTGACTTTTACATTTAAAATGTATCTCTAAGATAAATTTATATTGAATTTTATTTTATTTTTGCTTCATTTTCATTTGTTTCATTATTTCATTAATTTGCTTCCGAGCTTACGGAAGGTAGCGGAAGCATTGTGTTCACTTTTGAGAACAAAAAAGTTTTATGCCTCCGATTTTAAAAATTCCAAGACAGAAATCCGTTTCAGACATCAGGGAACATTTTTGGTTCCGAGTCTGTCTGCC